>PVJD01001918.1:0-230340 GCA_004026545.1 Mormoops blainvillei | reverse complement strand
GCTTTGATTAAAAAAAAAAAAGAAGTGCCAACCTCAGGCCACAGCAAAGAGATGGGATTAAAAGTAATTCAAGTCATCAGAAAGTCAGTGTTAGCTTTTCCAATTTTCATCTCCATCCCACACCCGGCACCGCCCTCCTGCTCCCAGCTTACTCCTTGATCTTATTCACGTAGGATGGTAAATGCTTACGAGAATAAAGCTTTAATTATCTGATTCAACGTTTGCTCACTTCTCTAGGTTGCTCTCCCCTTCGATGAGTCTGACGCTCCACGAGGGCAGGGGCTGTCTACTGCATTCGTCCCAGCGCCCCCGGTGCCTCCCACCCAGCTTGCAGGAGGGTGTCTGTGGTGTCATGCCAACCACACGGGTTTCTCACACAGACCAGGCTGTCCCCTACAGGACAGGGCGGCTCCCCTGTACCTGGAGCACGCCTTCCACAGACCTCCCCAGGGCCAGCTCCTTGTCACGCAGGCCTCAGCTCCCAAGTATCCACCTCAAAAAAGCTTCCTTGATCTTCCACCTAAAAGTAGTTATCCCATCTACCAAAACTCTGTATCTGTTAACTTGCTTTGTTTTCCTTATAATATTTTTTTAACCAAGGAGCCTGGTTTGCACCATCAATAAGTATAATTATGGCCACTATGTGCAGGAACACATATCATTATGGTGATCAAATGCCTGGGTTTGCCAGCAGGGTCCTAATTTATACTTGCACCAATATAATTATTAATAGCACTCCTTTTCACGGTCAGAACTGCCCTGGCGTGAACCATAAAGGATGTAAAATGCATCCTGAAGGTCCAAAGTTTGAGCTGTTTTCTACACTAGACGATGTACCGTGGCTGCTGAGATAGGACACTCTCTGAGTTCTGTGCATCTCTGCTTTCAATAGGTCATGTGACCTCCCCCATCCGTACTTGGCACATGAAGTTTCTTCTGCTCAGGGTCCTCTCCCTCCCTCCCACCTCCCACTCTCAGTTGTTGACTCTCCTACTCTTCCTTCAAGGCGCTGCCCAGAGGGAAACTCTGATTTAATTAATCTTTCAATGAGGCCTAGGTAATCTCCTTCAGTGCATCACACTGAAGCATAGTTTACATGTTTTTTTTACATTTTTAATTATACTACGGGCTTCTTAAGGGCAAGAATTTTGTTACATTCATATTTGTATCTCCAGTATCTAGAATATTTCTCATAATATGGTGGACATTAAATGGAAAAACAAATATTATCTCTTTCTCTTAAACCCATATTTTTTTTACACACAGTAAGATTTTGGGAAAGATGAAGAAAAAGGTGGCTTAGTCATTCACACTATTATAAAATACATTAAGTAATTATTTTATAAACCATACAAAACTCTATACATCTGAAAGTTGCAGACTAAAAGCTCTATCTATGTATTTTTCCTCCATTTTTATTCTGACATCTTTAATTTGTATTTTCACATTGACAAGAGAAAATATTTGTTTAGTCTCATGGTCATCTTTCCTACTCGCCTCTTAGGCAAACATCTGTGAGCAGTAGGTCTTTTTTAAAAGATTTTATTTATTTATTTTCAGAGAGATGGGAAGGGAGGGAGGAAGAGAGGGAGAGAAATACCAATGAGCAAGGGAAGCATCAATTGGTTGCCTCTTGAGTGTCCCCAACTGGGGACGTAGCCAAAAACCCAGGCAAGTGCCCTGACTGGGAATCGAACCAGTGACCTTACGGTTTGCAGGCTGGCACTCAATCCACTGAGGCACAACAGCCAGGGTCAAGGTTTATTTTTCCATCAATGAAATCATCACCTATTTATTATCTCAGATACTTTTGAGTTATTTCTTTTCTTCTCTCTTAGCACCCTATCAGTGAAGTTCTACCACTCTTCTATGAAATGAAAGAGAGGAAGAAACCTATTTGAGCAAATTATTCCCCCACACACACTCTTTACTCCCTCCTCCCCCAAATTGTGGTAAATTCCAAAGGACATCCTTGCAGTTGCCATTACCCACTTCGTTCTGTTTTCCACACAGAAGTCGGGGGCTCCTTTAGAATCAAAGTCAGATCACGTCACTTCTACACAGCTCTCCCTCAGACCAGAAGCCGACATCCCAACAATGACCTAGAGGATCACTCATGACCTGTTCTCTGCTGCTTTTCTGACCTCATCTCACTCGCTTTGCTATAGTTACACTGGCCTCTTTGTTGTCTGGCTAAGTGCTGTCATCACCAGCCACTTCCTCCGTTGGGAACGCTCTGGTGCCAGACAGCGGCCTCAACCACTCCTTCCTGTCCACCCAAAGGTTCTCTTCCCCGTGAGAGGCTCTCGGACCCCATCTTTTAAAATTGTAAACTTTACCCTCCTCACCCCAACCACATCCTATTCTTTTTCTTTGCTTTCTTTGCTTATTTCTCTCCAAAGAAGTTATCGCCACCATCACACAACAGTCTTATTTTCTTATGTATTTGTTTATGATTTATACCCTCCGATAGATGTAACCTCCGAGAGGGCAGGGATTTTTGCTATTTTGTTGCTGTGGTTCACGGTGCTATCCCAAGCTCCTTGGACAATCCTTGGCCCATATGTGGAACTCAAAACATATTGACTGAATTGATGGGTACAATGTTTGTCTCGTCTCTCTAATCTCCTTTACCGATCCATGCACAGACAAGAGCTGGGCTAATACCTGGGCTGGCGGTAAGAAACATAGGTAGGAAGTGGCACGTGAGCAGTAATCGTTGGTGGGAAACCACAGCAACTGGCAAAGTTCCCCTTTGGGTTGCACAGATCCAAAGATGATGCCAGAGTTTGTTCCTTGGCTTGGGTCAGTATGAGAAGTGTTCAGACAGTCCTGCACCGAACTGAGGACGATGCTGGGACTGAGCAGTGTGGGTACTCTCTGGTGCTGGCAAGGAGCCAATAAATGCAGAAATACTAGATAGTGCTGGGACTTCTAGAACAGTCGTTCTCCAACTAGGACCACCAGGGTCATGGGGAGGTGACCCCAGGGCTGCCGGGTATGGGGGAAGCCCAAGCAGCCAGAGTTTCCACCTCCGTATAACCCAGCCTCAAATAAGAACAGTTCAGATTGTATCTCTTTTCTGTGTATGGACTCTAGATAAGTTTTATTTTTGAAACAAAGATGCACACTGCTAAAAAACAAAAACTTGAAAAACCCTCACAGTACACCATGCTGCTGAACGGGACGTTAGTGATTACAAAGCTGTTAATAATTACTGGGAGGCAACAGCGACCGTGTGTAGGGATGCCGTAGTCAGACTGGAAGGGCTATACGGTGGGCTCACCCCCCATTCATATGCTTCCTTCTTACTCTATACATGTCTTCACTAGATCTTATAAAAACCGCAAGAAAATAATTGTGTGGTCTCTTGTTTGCCGTCCCCACGGGAACGTATACTCTGCTGAGGGAGAAACCACACCCGACTCACTGCGACAACCCGGGCGTCTCGGGGACGCAGGTTCTCAATAAATATGCACTGAAAGAATAAGTGAAGAAAAAGGGGAGACCATGGGTAAAGTTTATTTATCTCTTATAAATAGATTTCGAAAAGGCCCTCTAATTGAAAAAAAAAAGAAAGAAACTTGGTTAAGTCCTTAGTTTTTGGAAAGGAGTACTATCCTCTCCATCTTCTCCCCCATTTCTTAAAATGCACATATCCAACAGTACACCACGCAGGACACGTCAAATCCCCTCCAGCAATCCTGCTTCGAGCAGTCTGCTGCTTTTATTCAAAATCTCAGGCAAGGTAAACATAAATGGAGGAGTGTCAGAACAGACAGCCACTAAGTCCTATCTAGTCTTTCATCACATGATCTACATTGTCTATCCCTCCCAGACTTGCCTACCCGGAATCATGCCATGGTACTGCGGTCTCAGCATTTACTACAGAACAACATAAGAAGCATGAAACCAAGCAGTTTCTGGCAGGTGTGCTGTGAAAGACACTAACCATCCAATCACTGAATACATCTTACTAAAAGTCCCATGCAGAAATATAGTATCGAGACATGTATAGTAGAAAATTGTGTTTTCCTTGAATGATTGATATGGATTTTTCTCACTGACAGGAAGAAACGATCATGTCTCCATTCATTTTGAAATCAACTATCATGGAGCTTTAAAAAAAAACACAAATGTGAGATTCAGTCAAGGTACCTGCAAGTGGTTCCCAAAGGTCTGAATATTTCTATTTCTCCCAGACCACCCTCCCCCCCAGACTCCTGTGTTTGACTCTTATCTCTCTCTAGGCATAATTTTTTTATTCTTACCTACATCACTCCATTATTTTAGTATGTATAACTTGAAGCAAGATACTGCAAATCCTCTGGGAAATAAAATGAAATGTGAACATGCAGAAAAGAATATGCTTTTTAAACTGCAGCAAAATAGGTTTGGTAAAACTATATTTCTGCTAGAAAATATAGCTACTATTTCACAGAAATGCCAGATAGTGTATCCTGCCTTTTATTAGGCATTCATCAGCTTCCCCACAGCAACTTTATCATGTGTTCAGGGTACTGAGCTGGTTGGCAATATGACCAGAATGTATTGATTATTAGTTCAATATTAAGCAGAACAAAGGGTACTGGAGTGTCACAAAGGTTTAGTATTGTCTTGGGCATCTTATCATGGCTTCAAAATACATATAAATGAACCAGATATCACATCTGAAAAATGATACGAAGCTCAAAAGAAGGTTGTTTACGACTACCCCACCTGTGAAGTCAGGCTGCTTGCGGTCAAATCCCAGCTCTGTGACTCGCCAGCCGTGTGACTCTGACAAGTTTCCAGCTCCCATTGTGCCTTGGCTTTCTCATTTTTTTAAATGGAAATAAAATGGTTTACTTCATAGGGCTGTTATAAGTATTACATGAGAAATTGTGTCAAGATTTACCAACACCTTCTATATAATGAGCACTCAATGTATGCGTAATGTTATCGTTACCATCAAATGACCATAATTACTGTAAAGTCCAGCATCAGCTTCAGTGAGGGGATATGGAAACTCTGGGTGGGAAGTGGGAAGTCAAATTTAGTAAGGATCGACACAGTTTCAGGGTTCACAGTTTAACTATCAATTACACTGATATGGGATGGAGGAGATCTATCTTTTAAAAATCATCTGAAAAGTATCTGGACATTTCCATGGGCCCAAAGCTTTCACGCGACGAAGTTTGCCGTGTGCTCGCTGTGTACCAAGCGCGGCCCCAGGCTCTAGGCTGGGAAAGTGGTAAAAAATAGTCACCAAATAGCACCAAATAGCACCAAAAGTTAGATCAGAATATAGCAGAAAAAGTTGCAGCAAAGAGCTCACTGCTGGCCACAGATGTGATCCTCTTCAGAGCCCTACAGCGTAGCTACCACCGATACACAGGTGAGAGAACCTGCACGCAGAGAGTACGTGTGACCTGTCCCAGGTCACACTGCCAGAAAGAGGGGAGCCGGAGTGTGTGTGAACCCAGCAGTCAGGCTCTGGTCACAGGCTCTTTCCGTCACATTCAGAGTCTCCATGAAAGGAGAGGACCAGTGGACTCTCTCCCATGGCAGAGCAGTCTACTTCGGAAGGCATATTTTAAGAACCTGAACCTACGGAAGATGGAACAGGAACAGCACTAGGTAATGATCTCACCGGCATGACTACGAGATCTCTGTGTGGCCAGCAAGATGAAGAGAGAAGGCAAAGGGAAGATTTGCTAGTTTTCATGACGTGTTTGAGGAAAAATTTTATAGATAAATAAATGATGGGCAGGTGAATAGATTAGGTAAATATGTGAAAAGATTCTTTTATATCATACTGGACAAAAATTATGATCAACATAAGAACAGTGCATGGCAGCAGATTCTGACAAAGGCTGGTAAGGGGAAGGCGTCCCAGTGTCCAGAAATAGAGCTGTCCAACTATGCGTGAAGCAAGCTGGTCAGGCAGTGAGCTCCACATAACCTGTCACCGGACACACCCAAACTAAGGAAGCAGGACTGGCTAGTATGAGTTTGTAAAAGGAACTTCTGTGAAGTTGAAACATTAGGCCAGGTAAATTGAAAGGGTCTCTTACATCTCTACGCTCCCTGATTCTTTTTTTTTTAATATTTTATTTATTTATTTTTAGAGAGGAGAGAGGGAGAGAAACATCAGTGCGCAAGAGAAACATTGATCAGTTACCTCTTGCATGCCCCCAGCTGGGGATCTGATCCACAACCCCGGCATGTGCCTTGACCTGGAATCGAACTGCCAACCATTTTGGTCCACAGACCAGCACTCAGTCCACTGAGCCACACCAGCCAGGTTCTATAATGGTAAAGCTCTAAGAGCACTGGATTAAGCTAGAAGTGTTGTAAATGGGGTTATTAATCCATAGAGTGTGTTAACAAAGAAATGCTCACAGCTCTACATATTTCTCATTAAAAATGTATTTTCTGTTATGTAGACATGACTAAAGTGATGCAGACATGTGACATATGCTTTTCCTCTTGAACATACTAAAGGAAATGCAATCTGGAAGTCTATATGACATGGAAAATGAACATACGGGTT
Organism: Mormoops blainvillei; assembly: GCA_004026545.1. Taxonomy (NCBI): domain Eukaryota; kingdom Metazoa; phylum Chordata; class Mammalia; order Chiroptera; family Mormoopidae; genus Mormoops; species Mormoops blainvillei. The sequence goes on along the minus strand of PVJD01001918.1, from coordinate 223,805 downwards.
GCAAAGCACATGAACAAAATCTACTAGGGAAAATACAATCTAAGAAAATGTTTGTTAGGATCAGAGTTCAAAGTTCACACACTACTCAGTTTTCCCTTAAATCTTTATCTGACCAGCTCAGCAATCATACTCTGACGGAGAAGAAACGTGGTCCTGTGATCTGAAGTCAGATGTTTTCCTTGGTGACACCCCTGGCATGTCCAGGAAATGCGATCCCCAAGTACCCGATAGGTTTATGAAGAGGTTACAAAAACAATGTTGACTTGATACTGATAAGTAAGAAAGTAACATCCAAAATTATATATTCAGTCCAATTTCAACAATCAATAGAAAAAATACAAAGAAAATGCTAAATATTATCAATACCTGTCTTTGTGTACCCAGGCTACGACAGGTTTCTTCTTTCTACTTTTAGGAGGTACTGGCTTTGTCTGCCCAGCACGCCTTTCCCTACTTCTAACAGACATGACGTCATGACCATGAGACCAGGCTCAGCCAATCATCACACTGTACTATGCTGGCCACACTTACTGCTCCAGAGATGAGCACACACTCCAAGCCAAGGTTAGCAAAGCCCCTCTTTGTTTTCCTAAGTGGAACTGGCATGGAAAACTTTTCTTTCCCCTCTGGTCACATGGCTGTATGTAAGCCTATATCTGCCAAGGCCACGGCTCCTTTGGGGGTCGCCAGCTAGAAAGAAAGGAACCAAAATGCAAAGAGAAGAAGAGGAGAGAGGAAGGAGAACATAAATGAATGGGTCTTGAAAGGAGACTGAAGTTTCTGAATCCTGTCAGGGAAGCCAATTCAACTGTTGCCCTTTCTGCAGTTACTGCGATGGGTTTGCATGGAGTCAGGGGAATAAACTGGAGACAGTTCTTTCCCTAAAGGCATCTTGTTTGTTAGAAAAGTTATGTCATGCTCATTCGCACTGATTGGACATAATACAAAGATAAATGACACAAAAGAAAAAAAAAGGATAAGTAAGTTCAGATAAGGGTCTGATTATTGCGAGGGATCAAGGAAAGTTAGCTGATGGTGTAGGTGACAGCTGAGCGGTGTGAGGAAGGGGTTTAACATCACGGACGCTATTGGGAAGAGCACTGTGAGTGGAAGAAACAGTGGAGGCAGTGGAGATGAGGAAACACCGGGAGAAAGTGGGAAACATGGGTAGGTAGAAAGTACTTGGTGTCCAGGATGAAGGGCCTGCGGGACACTGTGTAAAGAGAAATGTTAAGAAATAAAACTAGAAAACTAAAGGGGACCAGAATGTAAATAGCTTTTGATTAATTTGAACTTGATTCACTGAAGTTGTAATTACACAATGTAACAGAGAGATCCCCGCTGTCTTTACTATTATAGATGTTTTATCTTCTAACAGTAAGTAGGTTGGCCATAATCGAGGTTAACAAATTAGTCAAAGTAATGACAAATGTGCTGATAAAAATCAGTGGCTTAATTTTAAAATGGCTTAATTCACTATCACCGACATAAGAAATATAATTTTTAAATTTTATCTAACCATTTCCTTTATGAAACAATTAATAATCCCGTTTATTTCCATTGCCCTTAAAATTGAGAATTTTCCATTTCACCAATTTTTAATTTATGTTGACTTACACAACAATTATGGAAATCCACTAACATATTGATTTTAAATATAATACATAAACTCTATCCACTTTAGTTTTATTATTTTCATGTACTCTCTATAAACTTTACTTAGAGATTATGGGTTATCTTTCAAATTGGGAGAAGATTAATGTTTTATAGGATACTAATATATTATGCCATTTTTATCATTGTATAGATGATAAATTCTCAAAATAATTACACTTTACCCAGATCCCACAGTTAGACTTCCATTCATTAAGTTATGATATCAGGCACTGGGAAAGAAAACAAAAAAAAATGTATAGGTTCTCCTTTGGGAAAAAAATTGTTCAGCTGGAGAAATAAAACACAAACAAATAAAATATTTAAATAAAGCACAAAGAGAGAGCATTTGATTTAGGGCCAACATAAATGGTATTGAAAAGAGGAACAATAAAAGACAATGTAAATGATCACAACTTGGTCTTAAGATTATGAAATCTTTGGAGAGGTGGAGAGGAACTGGGCCATCCACCTGGAGACACGGGCTGGGCAAAGGTATGGAGGCAGGAACGAGTATGGGATAGCAGAGAGAAAGTAAGGAGTTACTTCAGATGACGAGGACACAGCTGCAAAGACAGGTGTGGATCAGATCTCAAGGCATCTTAAATGCTAGATGCACTGGGACTATCCCAGTGGCGGAAGGGCACTACCAAAGGATGCAGGGCAAAAGAGTGAGTTCGGGGAAATTAACTGGGTGGTTGCACAAGATGATATTGAAAGAGGAAAAGGATGGATCAGGGAGATCAGCTGGCAGGTTATGACAGTAATGTCGTCAGACATGGAGAAGACCTAGGTCGGGGCTGTGCCTGCGAAACAGGAATACATTGTGAACATCAGTTTAGGGGCAGGCCATCAGCTTTCAGTTACTGGTTGGAGAGGATGCAGTGACGGGGGAAGTGGAAAGGACTGTGCAAAAGAGAGAACGAACACAAGTGCCACGCCTGGCTAAGGAGGGGAAAACAGCACCTGTGATTTCAAAGGTGGGACCACAAAGGGAGAAATAAGGAGAAATAAGGTGCTTTGGATGTATGGATTCTAGGTGGGAACTGTGAGAAAAATCATTCAAATAAAAATGGCCCCCTGAGAGATCAGGATTCTATTTTAAATGATCCCCAGAAAAGGCAGAAGAACAAAAACAGCAAAAGTTAAGGTTGGTTAGTCTATAAACTCAGTTGTCATGAATTTGTATCTGGTATGGTCCCATAAAACAGGCTTTCTCAAACTGGGCAGTGTTGCTATGCTGGGCGGGATAATTCTTTGCTGTGACTCTTGTGCATTCTGACATATTTTAGCAGCATCCCTGGCCTCTAATTCTAGATGCCAGTCACACCTCTTCCCCAAGCTGTGACCATCAAAAACTCTCCAGACATTGTCCAGTATCCCCTGGGATGTAGAGCTTCACAGAGGGGGTGACATTTGAGACTTTCAGGATGGGCATGAGTTAACAGGAGGGATAAGTGGCAGGGAACACATGGAATACATAGTCACAGCTATGACAGACATCATTATATTCGGGGGACTGGGATCAGTTAGTGTTTCTGGAGCATAAAATTTAAGGTGGGCAGTTGCAGGGTTGACTCTGGATGCAAGTATGCATGGGATTAAATCACGAAGAGCCTTGTACATCAGGCAAAATATTAAATTTCATCCCACAGTTAATGGAAAACCGTTAAAGAATTCGAAGGTCATTGTCTATGTAGTTTTATTGAGAAACAATGTTTTAAAATTAGGTGCTAATTTTGATTTGTTAAATTCTCCTCCCCTTCCTCCTCTTCCACCTCCTCCTCCTCCTTCATCCCCAACACTTTAAATGCCACCACGAAAACATTTAATGGTACTTTTAACTATTGTATTTTTTAAATAACTATAAAATGCATGTAATAACATCACTATATCACAGATCATTCAAAATTAAATGAATGTAAAAAATAAAATAAACACATAAGTGGTAACCAAACTCATTCTAGGTTAAAACATAAGTTCGACATAAAGTCTTGCTGTCAAATAAAATACTATTTTTTTCATGGAATAACTTGCCCACAGAAAGTGAGGCATGTGCATACATTGCCACCAGAGGGCGCTCAAGTCTTGGATTCTGCACAAAACCTCCTGGTGGCTAGCAGGCCACTGTGGACCAAGAAACGAAACTCTTTTGCAAATCCCTTTGCCTGCATGTCTATTTTGATCAAAATACTTCGGTCTTGCTGAAATAATTTAGTTGATGCCAGAGTCTATCTAACACACCACAAGATGGATCATTACTGACGCCTGGTCTTCACGCTGGAATCAAACTCTCAGTCCGTATTTCTAGACCTCTCACATAGCAGACAGCCTTCGAATAGGCCTCCGGTAAGAAAGATGGATTGCTGGCTCAGCCTCGTGGTTTACCTCCGCCCTTCAGTATTGGGGGGGGATTATGAGGAAAGGGAAAAAAAGTAACAAACTAGGGAAAGGCAAATTCTTAGCCCAGGTTTTTAAGAGTCAGTGAGGAGCTGGAGATTAACTGGAGGTAAGGAGGCACCCTGGACAGGCAAGGATGGCTGCAAGCAACTGAGCCGGGGGTGGGGGCGCGGAACAGCAGGCCCATCCCAGACCTGGGACTGGAACAAGGGAGTAAGGGTGACCAGGTCCTTCCCAGGGCCCCACGTCCATCTCCAGTTTGTTGAAGACAACTTATCCCTCCTGTTAACTCATGCCCATCCTGAAAGTCTCAAATGTTGAAGACAACGTCCATCTTAGCGTGACGTTGAAGAGGATGTGGGGCTATGAATTATTTATCATTAAATATAAAAATAGCAGCAGAATGAACTGTAGTTAACAATACTTCAGTAGAAATCATTTATCAACCCTCAAAGTGACTATATTTTACCCAGATCCCATAGTTAGACATTCATAAACTATAACATCAGGCCCTGGCAGGGGTGGGAGGGATGGAAAATTCATAGTTTCTCCCTTAAAAATGCCACTGTCCAGTTGGAATGATAAAATACAGACAACCAAGCAAAATACTCAAACAGAAACACAAAGGGATAGCACATAACTTAGAGCCAAGATACATGGCCTAGAAAAGAGGAAGAATAAACGGCAATTTAAATGGTCAAGAAACCTCTACGTTGGGTCCATAGAGATGGGCTTCTATAGAAAAGGGTAGTTCAGGAAATATGGAGAAAATCAGATACAAATCTGCCCCTGCAAGGGTTATCAGGGCTTGAGATGGGCCATGAAATGAGGGGTAATTCTTTTAAAAGGTATTATTAGTAGATGGAAAAGAGTATTTTTCAGTCATTTTTTCTGGGGTAGGTCTGGGAGGTGGATGAGCAGAGGGATGAAATACTAATTATGGGAGGCAACGGGACTATATATGGGGGACGGAACCAGGGTTTTAGACCTGACATGACAGGAAACCCCACCCAGCCCACAGTGCCGCAGCGACCTGGGACAAGCCACTTTATCTCCCTGGAGTTGTACATCCATAAATTGGGGCTTATCAAACCTACTGAGCAGAGCTCTCTAAGGAACGATGATATAAGTCTGAAGAGTACCTAGCAAGAGCTGTCACTCAACAAACAGTGCAGTGTAATTGATTTACCATGCAAATGTCAATCATAGATAGTCTCAACTTTCCATTTCTCTGCTTTTCTCCCTTCGCCCTGAGCCAGTCCAAAGTTGGGGGCATGGTATTTTTATCTTTAGTTCCCAGGAAAATTTTCTTTAAAAGTAAAGGGTATCCATAAAGTACAAAAACACAGATAATATTATTTTACTTTTTACATGTTAATAAGGTCCTTAACCAAACTGCCTGCATTCATCTGTGTCCCAGGCTTTGTGAATACGCTGTAGAGTAAGAAAGAGGAAAGGATTTCCAGGCTAAGTAGCACTTCAAGTTTGTTTTTAGAGGCCCCGTGCTGCACCAAACACGGAGTAACGACAGTTTTTAAAAAGAGAAACAAAATGAACGTACACGCTTCCCTCAGAGGAAGACAAACCTCTGCATAACTGAGAGAGAGGGCAGAAACCCAAAGCAGAAGGCAGGGCCGAGGCCATGGGCCTGCTGGACTGAGAAGCAGGCACAGACCTAGGAGGCCAAACTCCCACGGGTTTCGGGCCCAGGCTCTCGGGCTCCTGGAATCTTACCCACGAGGAAAGGACTTATTTTAAGCCTCAGTTTCCTCATCTGCAAAATGGGAATAATAAGAGGACTCACTGCTGGAATTGTTGCGATGGTTAAAGAAAAAAAAAAGGAAATGTTAAGAACACTTACAAAACTAAGAATAGAAGCTGGCATAGACTAAGTGTTCAGAAATGTTCATATCAGCTCATACCGCATTGAAACAGCAGCTGTAGTTGTTTTTAGATGGAGGAAGACAAAATAATTCACCCATTAAGTTGAGGGAAATCAAAGTGAAAACAGACAATGGCAATTATTGGAGAAGCAATGTTTCTAGGTTGGTTTCCCACAGCTCCTTGAAGACCAAGGCGGAGGAACAAGACAGGTCTGAAGAAAATTACCTACAGACGAGAGTTCCCCCTTGTCTCATTAGAAGGACTGATACCACTTCTTTTAAAATGAAGAAGGAAACTACAAAGATCTATAGTTTCAAATAAAGGTAGAAAAGAACTTGAGGTCCTTTCTTCTCAAAATAAAACTCGGCGAATCAGTAATTCTACAGAAACCCTTCAGAATTTTTTTTTCTTTAGAATCACAAAAATGTTTATACTGAGCAGTATGCATTTATATAACATGTGGAATATAACTGCATCAGCTGATATTCCGTTTTTCTTATGAACATGAACACACAGCATCAATTCTGTAAGATCGTATATTACTATAAAATGATGCATATCCATAAAGTATAATAACCCTTCGGCATCTCAACTCCAGTGTGTCAAAAGCCAAAAAGCCTGTGAGGTCCAAAAAGAATAGTAGTGACTGGGGCTGGTGTCCCTGGAGCCCACACAGGCAAACCAACACATTCTAGTAAATCGCTCCTGCATGCCCATGTTGCAAGGGTCACAGTTCCCATCTGGTAAGTGTGACACAGAAGTGAGTAAAATCTTTCCAGCTTAAACAACCTAGAGCATGAGGAGAAACCAATGCTTATCCTCGGGAGTTTGGATCCCCAGGAGGCCAGGCTCCTGTCACAGGTGACAGGTCCTGCTCCGTTTCTCCGTTTCTCAGGGAGGGCAAACCCCCGTGAAGTACTTATTCCCCTGGGCTTTCCCCTTCTGCTGCACCGCTGTTTCTCACCATCCTCCCTCTTTGCTCGTTTGCTTTCTTCCCTGATTTCCCAAAGCAAAGGGTAAGAGTAGTTGCTGCAAAGGAGGAACGGTTTCCCTATCCCTGCACCTCCACACCAGCTTCCTCCTGACTTATCTTCGGACTTGTATTTATAGAGAAAAACACCCTACTGTCTTTCTCTGGATCGTAACAGGAGGATGATGCTCATGCAGGCAGGATGTGCTCTCGGGCTCTGGCTGGCAGGCTCGATTTTCTCTGCCTCCCACTGGAAGACCGGAGTGTAAAAGTTTCATAAACCTAATGTTTTTTTTAAAAATCAAACATTGCTTGAAATCTCCACCACGTCTCTCAATCCTATGGCTGAGAACTATACTACACCTATACTACACCTATACTATAGCTATACTACACCAAGATGTGCCCGTGAAATGGTATGATAAGGGAACAGGTCAAGGCACTGGAAGGTTGCTTTTGTTTTTTGTTTTTTTTATTTTATTTATTTATTTTGAGAGGGGAAGGGAGGGAGAAAGAGAGAAACATCAATGTGTGGTTGCCTCTCACACGTCCCCTACTGGGGACCTGGCCTGCAACCCAGGCTTGTGCCCTGACCCTTTGGTTTGCAGGCTGGCACTCAATCCACTGAGCCACACCAGCCAGGGCAAAGCACTGGAGGTTTTTTATGCAATTATCAATCATTCCAATTATTTCCAATCAGGGCAAAATGCTTACAAAAGCAAGTGGGCAAGTGAGTAGTTTGTTAGAACGATACTGGAGGTGGCATACGGAGAACTAAAGAGGAAATCACTATGAATCCACAGGTTATAACCCACAGCATGATATCTCAGCCACCTCCAAATACACACACGTGTGTATATGTGTGCACACATGCAAAAAAGAAACAGCTACTCATTGGACAATACTACTTGAAGATAGGTATGCACCCCTACTTAATGTGAACAAGTTCTTGTCCCCTGTCCTTCCTCATTAATGCTCCTTGAAGATAAAACGTAATAAAAAGTCCACCACCATTACATCATCACTGCCCCTGGGGAATTTTCCCTACTGTAGTTGCAGGTTCCCTGGGGAAGTTTAATTATGCTTGAATCATTCTTCAAGGACCTTGTTTAAAATAAAGGCTAGATTTCTTTTAATGTACTTATATAAATACCTAAATATCCACTGATCTCTCAAATTCGGATCAAGGGGTGCTAATTAGCTTGGGAGTTCTGATTTTGATTTCTAAATACTTAATAGATATGTCCCCACCTTTTTACTGTGCCATGTTGCCCATTAAGAAACCCCATGGTGATTCCAGCTATAAGCATTTATTTTTAAAAAGGGAGGAGGGCGGGGGAGGACAGGAGTCCTTGTTCACATCAGCATCAGGGAGGCACAGGCTTTACACGGGACCTCTGGGTCACAGTTCTTCATAAAAGAAAGGCAGAATATATTCTCTGCCACTGAAAATCGACACGACTATGTGATATGAACGAAATGCCGTAACACTTTAAGTGGGTTGACCATGCAGAAACTATTTTTAAAAGATCGCTAAGTATAAACTAATAAACTATGTCAGTGAGAGCCAAGAATGTTGATGAAAACAAACCAAATGAGCATCTGTATAAATAAAATAACCCTAGTTTAATTAAGTCCTCCTCCCACCCCCTCCATCGGCAACTGGTACATAACTGATAGGCCCAAGGAAGGAAGGCCTGAGGGCATTACGCGTAAGAAGCATACGGTGTCTGAGAACTGGATTCCGGCTAGGACAGAGAGAAAGAGGGAAGTTAACACACGTAGAGGTAGGACTGCCTTGAAGGTCTGAGAAGTGTCACAGCCAAAGTCCATCAAGATACTCTCATTCCCACTGTAGCCCCATTCTGCATCTTGCTGGGTATTTTATCTAACATTTCTCCAAAGTGGCCTATCTCACAACTGCAGCCTCATCCTCTGTGACTCACTTCTGGTGACAAAGTTGCCCAGATGTTTCCAGATGCTTCTCCCTAGAAAAAGAGTATGGTCCCAAAGGAAGACTGTTCTCTGATTACTCCCAGATTGGCCTTTTTTCTCTGACTACTCTCAGATTGGCCGTTTGTGGGAAAAAAGAAAAGAAAAAGGAATAAACCCTCTGTTACCATAATATCTTAACAGAAATGTATATTCACTCACTCATTCATTCATTGGTTTATTCAAATATCTAAGCTTCTAAGTACAAAATACTGCTCTAGAAACATCTATATTTTCAACTGTCCATCATAATTGTGGGTTGCCCATCCTAGCACGAAAGAATATATTACTTTGTGGAAGTGTATCAGGGGTCGGCAAGATTTCTATGAAGGGCCAGACGGCGAACATGTCCTGCTTTGTTGCTGGATGGTCTCTGTCACAGCTACTCAACTCTACCATTGTAGCCTGAAAGTCGCCAGGGCCCACAAACATAGAAGTGAATGAGTATGGCCATATTCAAATAAAACTTTATTAACAAAAATAGACGGTGGCTTGGGTTTGATCTGTGGGCCCTAGCTTGCCAACTTCTGCTCAAAACCATTCACGGTTCAACACAGCTCACCGAGTTTAACCCTTTGCCATATGTTCTTCCCCAGCCTACCTTTCCAAACTCAACCACTTCTCACAGTCCCCAGTCCCTCCGAACTCTGTAACACTCACAAAGGTTCCATATATTCTTCCATTTCTGTGTCTTTTACTCTGCTTAGCATGTCCTTCTTTTCTCTGCTGATTGATAGCCTCAGTTCTTCATATGTCCTCTAGGTGGCTTCTGTGGACGTTACCTACACATATGTTCTGTCCCTCTCCCTTTTCCACTCAGTTCTCAACCCCTGGAAGCCAGTAACCATATCCCGTTCATTTTATTAACGTCACACAATCCAACAGAGAACCTTGGGCACATATGTGAAGCTGAATATATTAAAGAACAGGTAAAGTAATGACTGCTGAAATTATAGAATGATAAAACGTTGTAATAATTAATTACTGTATTTAACCGATTCCATTATTATTATTAGTAGTAGTAGTATTTTACTGGATGGAAGAAAGGAGTGCATTGTGCTGAAACAAAATATGTTTGATATCTCTCGTAGGCACCAAATGTCCCACTGAGACCATATATAATTTCATATTAATCAATAATGAGATTACTAGGCAGTGCCATACAATCAGTGGTATTCTACAAGACCTCTCAAAATATCGAAAAGAAACCTACTACCTGGATCAGTTAAAACGAGGCTGGATAAATTACTTTTCTCATACAAAACAGAAAGCCCAGAACTAAGGATAGAGAGTGTGTGCAGCAAAGGCCCTGGAGTGTTAGATGAGATGTGCCCTAGAAGATTTAACAGTTTGTCCACTGAATCCTACAATTCCATTAGGAATGTGGGGATGATGGACAGGACCGTTCCATTAGCATCTAAGAGGTTCTTTCGGCACATGGGGTAGAAGAGAATCGGTTCTCTGGCCTGCATGGTTCAGCCCCTCCTGCACTTGAACATCATGAATCACAGCTATTTTATCAGTGGGCTTTGACCGTCCTTGCTCTGCAGCAGACCCAGCATGGACCCCCTCACCACCAGCCTGATAAACACACAGGGATCCATCAATAGAGGGGGACGAGCTGAAGCAAAGATGGACTAAAGACGGGTGCAATAAAAGAGAGAAGAAATTTTTTGTAAGCAATAATCCAATTCATCCACCTGCTCTTTCAAAGCAGAGGATCGATTATGCCAACAAAAGAAGGCACAATGAGAATCGCAAGGAGAAAGCCAGTGAATGAATGAGCTCATCCAGGGTGTGGGATGGATTGAAATACACAGGCTGACTCAGGGAAGGAGAAGGATGACGCAAGTGGATAATGCAGAAAAGGAAGGCAGTTGGCCAAGCAGGTGCCCACAATACCGGACAAATAAAGTAATCAGGGATAAGGGCAGAATTATTTCCCTTCTAGAGAACTCTCTTATGATGCTGAACTGGTTGAGACACTGGATTAGTACTGGAAGAGGCCACCTGCACCACTTCAAAGCACAGTCATCCTTCTGATTGCCAAATAACAAAGAAAGCACAAGCAGGCAGCAACATTTTTCTTTGTTTTCACGCAGCTTCTTAAAGCCCAGCTGAATTTGAAAGCAGCTGCGCAAGCCCCTATAACCAAATAGTGCACACACGCACATATGCGCACACACACACACTGTGGGGAGACATGGGCACCACGGAGTTACTGGAATTAAGCTGTGTGTGTCACAGCAGTCAAGAAAGAACAGAGCCGCCCTGACTGGTGTGGCTCAGTTGGTTGGGCATCATCCTCCAAAGCTAAAGGCTGGCGATTTGATTCCCAGTCAAGGCACATGCCTGGGTTGCGAGTTCAGTCCCCTGTCTGGGCACAAACAAGAGGCAGTCAATCAATGTTTCTCTCTCACATCGATGTTTCTCTCCCTCTCTTTCTCTCTCCCTTCCCCTCTCTCTAAAAATAAATAAATAAAACCTTTTAAAAAAAACAAACAAGAACAGAGCTTATCATGACTCCAGCCAAGACTTATAAATAATTCTTAATGTTTAAGTGTTCTTAAGAAAGGAAAAAGGGTTAATTTAAGAATGATGTTCTGCTGAATTATAGTCACTGGCTAAAAATAAAAAAATTAAAAAAAAATTTTTTTAAAGTTAAGTAGCTTTGCTTGCACTTTTGCCCAGACTTAGAAACCTTCAGTGAATCCCCACTGCTTTCACGGTCATGCCTAAACTCCCAGGCATACCATTCAGGGCTCCCGCTGCCCGACCTCAGTCTAGGTTTTCAGCCCTGGCAGCCTGCACTCTAACCCAGACAGGCTAATTTTGACTCATGCTCTTCTTCTCTTTGATTTTATTCCCCTTCTTACTCATTTCTATCCGCCAAAATCTACTTGTCCTCCAAGACTCTGCTCCAATACTACCTCCTTCTTCAAGTCTTCTGAAATGACCCCAGCTGAAAGCAATCTCTAGTTGTCTGTAACGCATTAAAGCTTCTTGTAGCCAAGTGGTTCTGACACTTTAATGTGCATCAGATGCCCCAGGAAGAACTGAGAAACATCAATTGCTGGACCCTCATCCACAGAGTTTGGATTCAGGAGGTCTATGATAGGTTGGGGAAAACTGCATTTTTTAACAAGTCCCCAGGTGGTGCCAATGCTGCTGGGCCAGGGACCGAACTTTGAGAACTACCACCAGAATAATGGTGGGCATGTCTCGCGTCCCCTTAAGTATTATTCTTTGGGAAGAGAAAAGAATTCTGTGTATTTCCATCACTCTTCAGTCCAAGTTTATACTCCATAAATATGCAACACAGATTTGTCAAATTAAACGTGTGTGTTCATGTTGCTTCACGTATGTTTGTGTATACGTAGCGATACATTCATATTCATTCAACACATATTTATTGCAGACACACATATTTGACGCACGCATATATATGATAAGAATATTTAAAGTACAAGCAGGTTTCTTAATCATCTCACATTTGGCCAAAGGGGAGTATGAATATGCTATGATGCATTTTGCAAATGTGCTCTGCAGAAGAGCGCCATTAAAATTCAATATGGATCTGTCTGAAGAGTGTCCATCTGTGTTCATCTGTGACAAGTGTGATGAATCTCATCCTGCCCGAACACTCGGCTAACCCATGCTGTATAAGGCCTCAGCTCCAAGACATGGAAGGGTGGGATTTTCACAGTTCCTTCCGTGGATTTACAGTCAGCTTCCTGACATCAGCGTAGATACTACTCATACTCCAGATACTAAATTATTCCCCAGCAGACCATCCCTAGCCAACAGTAGTGCTGGAAAGTACAGTTGGTAGAGTTGTACTGCTTGAGTTCAAATCCTGGTTCTTCCCATTTCTAGAGTATGGCTTTGAACAAGTTGTTTACCATGACCTCATCAGTTAAATAAATATGGACAATAGGCATATGCCTGTTTTCTAATGGTTACGAAGACTAAAGTGGTAAACGCAAAAACAAAACAAAACAAAACAAAACAAAAAAACCTTTAATTTGGCACCACCCAGAAGTTGCCATCAGTGCAGTTGTGTTAATATTCACATAGACACGGCAACCACCCAGAAAGCCCCCACTGCCCTGGGCCAAAAACCCTATTTCACTGACATACCACAAGGAGTCACCATTGACTAAGCCAGATAAAAACTAATAAATGAAAATGTTAATATTTTAAATGTTTATGCTATACAAAAATTACCTATACGACTCAATGATACCACCTTACTTTCAGCTATTTGGAATGATGACATTTTGCTTAGCGAGTACCGCGTTGTCTCAGTGGTTTCAATTAGTACCTGCTATCTCTATTCAAACCCTACAGCAAACAACACTCCTTTTGCTCTAAAATGCCCCAACCCATGAGGCTAAAATTACGGGCACCTAAAAATAATTTTGGCTTTTCAGCCTGTGAGATTGGATCCGAACTTTCCGATCTACTCTAACATCATTGGTAGGACCCACAGAATAACACCGCTGGAACAGCTCTGCAAAGGGCTCAGCAGCATTCGACCTGTGTCCATATGGACCCTGCCAAGCGTGCACTCATTTATTGCCTGATAAACTAAGAAGAGACTGTAAAACTCCAGAGCTCATTTCTGCTTGTGAAATTAGTTCTGTTGAACGTTGGCATGGACAGGGTGCTGCACTTCCCCTGCTTGAAGAACACTGTTCCCTGCGACATTGGCATTCGTTTCATGAAATGGTCATTTAAAATGAAACCTTAACCTAGGCTGTTGGCATAAAACTAAAATTACTGAACATAACTTGTGCTTAGCTTCTTATGTGCAATTTTAATACTGTAAATACAACTGATACACACCAGGCACTATTTTCATAACTCAATGCTTCTGTACAGGAAAGATCATACTTCCAATAAGAAGTCAACTTTTATTCTAAACATCCATAGATTGTTGGTCCTCTTATTGTAATTGCAGGTATTATATTATCCTGTTCCTTATTTTATTAGGTGACCATAACCATTTATCACAAATTTGGTGGCTTAAAAAATAGAAATGTGTACTCTCACAGTTCTGGAGGCCAGAAGACTGAAATCAAGATGTCATCAGGGTCACACTCCTTCTGAAGGACCTTGGGGACGCTCCAATCCTTGCCTCTCCTGGCGTCTACTGTTTGTCAGCATGCATTGTGGTCACACCATTCAATCTCCACCACCGTCTTCACATGGCCTCCCTGTGTCTGTCTTCTCCTCTTTTGTCTCATCTAAGGACACTTTTCACTGGACTAGGTCCCACCTGGAACACTTCAGATGATTTCAACTCAAAATCCTTAACTACACCCACAAAGATCCTTATTCCAAATAAAATCACATTCATGGGTTCTAGGAGACATACCTTTTCGAGGGGCAGCATTCAACCCCTTATACTTGTTGTATAGGAAGAAGGGTGAGTGTGCGTGTGCGTGTGTGTGTGCGTGTGTGTTTGTGTGTGTGCGTGTGTGTGTGTTTCATCTCCCTACTCTGCTTCAGGCTCCTTGAGATCAGGGGTTTGTTTTCTGTCAGTGATTCCACCAGGTGCTCTGTGCTACGTACCCAGGGTACCAGCTCATAGCAGGTGCTCTTTAAATGTGTGTGGAGCAAATTAGTGACCATATAATTTTAGATCATCCTGGCAGCTCCTGCATTTTAATAGCAAAATATTGGGAAAACATTCAGAAGTGGAGCACATGCCATTCTAAAGGGTTGGCCAGCCACCCATTATGCGAGGAGCCAGGATATGGCCGGTGAAGCAAGGCGGTGGCGTGGAACGGAAATGAGAGCACGACCCCTGACTCAAAATGCACACCAAGCACAGCGCTCCTCCGGCAGCGAACTGCTCTAGGCAGCTCGGCGGACGTTTACAGAAAGGGAGAGCAAGTCAGACATTTTCCTGTTGAGGAGATGGATAATAAAACTTTTAAAGGCTTCACAGAAAGTTAATCTTATTTATCCTTCCCCTTTGAACAAGATCTTTTGCTTGTCAGATTAAGTATCATAAAGAATAAAATTGGTTATGCAAATATTGGATTGTAAAAATGAAAAAAAATGATTCCTCTTGCATCTCTGTATATGATTTAGATAATGAAAATTACCATTTTCATCATACTTCTCAGTTTTTAAGGTATTTTCATAAGTATGATTCCATCTAACATAAGCATAGCTTTATGAAAGCAGGTATCTCCCTTGTCTTATATGAGAAAATATGTGCTGAGAATTTAAATGGCTTGTTCAAGGTCACACAAGCGGAAACAGGGAGACGTCCACTCAAATGTTGTTTCTCTGATTCCAAATCTGATGTGTGTGTGGGTTTGCACATGTGTGCAAGTATGTGTGTATGAGTGTGAGATTCTCCCACCCACTAAACTGAAGGCTCCTGAAGGGATCTGGGTTCTGTATCAGTGATTCTACTAGGTACTTTCTTATGTGTGGTTATATAGCCCCATTACAAAATATTTTAACAATTCGATACATAAAGATTTAATTTTCTTCATGAAAATATGCCTGAGAATAATCTTGGAAAAAGTTTATGGACTCCAATAAAGAGCAATATAAAAATATATATACTTGGGTTGGAGAAAATTGAGGAATAGAGAAAAAAAGTAACATTGCTTAGAACTTCTCTATGATTTCAAAGAAGAGGAAAAACTCATTTTTCCTGGAAATAGGAAAAAAAATGTTCTAAAAATTAGTTACTTTGAATTGTAGTAAATCGATATGCTATTTAGCACTTGTTAACAAACTGTTTTATATTATTCCCAGACTGGTACCAACTATACTGACCAACTACCCAGTTTCTAAAGTATAAAAATTGTGTCATATATTACGAAAGAGTCAATGGCCATGTTTCACCCATCCCTGAAAACTAATGTCGGGAGCTCAAAATTCAGTAACTGGCTATCAACCTAGAAACAAAACAGATGTTCTTGATTGTTGGGGGTCCCCAGAAAATACCCTTTTAGGGAAAAGGGCTCCCCTGCCTCTGCTGTTTTGTGGTGAACCACAATCCCTTTGTTCCCTGAATTAATCAAAGCCCAAAGGCCTTAAATAGAAAGCTGGATGATGACTATAATGTAGCAGTTGGAATTTAGGCATAAATGCTGTTTCTGAAATATCAGGGCATACCTGACTTTAAAAAGCGTTGTTTTTAAAGGCCTGTCAGCTGCTTGGCCCTCGTCTGTTCTTGCTGAATGCCAAGAGATGGCCGCCAGGGCCGCACTCGGCTGACCTTCCCAGTGAACCGGGGCTAAAGACCCCACCTTCCCAAGAACCCAGAGGCAACAGGAGGTGCATCCAATCCCAGGTGCTGCAGGTACGCAGCGCAGCCTGAGACCCTGGGCAGAGCTCCCACTCACCCAGCGGCAACCTGCTCCCAGTTCCCTCAGGACACGTGGGCCTGAAACAATCCTGCTATCACCACTGACTCACCTTCCTCCTCCAACGGGCTTGAACCAGCAAAAGTCGTAAATCCTCCTCTCCTCACTGTTAGAGCCCATTTCTTTCTTCTTTTCAGGCTCCATAAAGATCATGAGTTCCCTGTAAACCTTGCCTCTAAAAAGCTGCACTCATATTTTATGAGCCTGTGTAATTTCTGTGATGACTCAGTTATTTGGGGTGATATTGCATCTTTGGAATTAGAAAATTAGCCTTTAATCAGACAAGCCCATCTTCACATGTTTGGAGAGACCATATAACAGAAAGCATGTGAATTAACCTTGAGGGTCAGAGGCTTTGAAAATCTGATAAAACCTATGAACCTAATTTTTCATAATAATATATTAATAGTGCCCAACATTGAACAAATCCCTGGAATTCCTGTAGTATATTCAGAAACACCCTGGGGTTCTTGAACTCTGGGCAAAAAAAGCAGTAACCCATACCCCTGTGTTTCAGTCACGCCTCCTTCTACATTTTGAAAAAGTTACTCTACGATATTATAAGTCTTTCTAAAAAAAGAGGATAAATAATCTTTCACCATCAATAGCGTAAACAAATGATCAGCAGCTGGAATAGTTGAGCGCACAGGTTTTGGGGTCAGGTAAATCTGCATCTGAACTCTGGTTCTGTTCCTTCCGGAGATCTCTGACTTTAGACAATTTTCCACATCTATCTGGACATAATTTCCCAGATCTCTAAAATCAAACACTGACACACCGACCAGGGCTGATCGGAGGAGTGAAAGAAGTAATAGCTATAATGCGGCGGGTGCCAAGCCAGGCACCCAGTGGCTGATGCTGATGAAATCGCCGGTGCCCTGTCCCATCCCGGCCACCTCCATCGGAAAGAACACAGCAAGGAGGTGGGTAAGGCTGGAGCACATTAAATCCCATAAAGACATCGAGAACCTTATAGGAAAACTCCTTGACACTCTATGAGCAACAGAATCAAATGAGATAATCCTACCACTAGAGTGCCCAGTTTCCCATGACATGGATCTGAGGTTACATTGCAGTTCACAGCAAAGCATGAGAGGGCTTTCACACAAAGTGCCGGTGTCTCACCCAGGCAGGATCCCATCGTCTGGGTCCCATGGGCAGTGTTCTGGTAAGACCAGGGTCTCACTAGCATTGCTAAAAGATGGAGCTGAGTCTAAATTCCCAAGAGTGGCGTACCTGTGTTTGACAGATGAACTCAAGAGGATCCTTTAACTCTTCTTAAGACTGTTAAACATTTTTAATGAAACCAATAATTTTGAAATGTTTACTAATGCTTTACAACAATGTCTTTTTCTTTACTCTTGTTTTGGTAGGCCTTTTCCCCAAGATTAAATTTACCTTTCACTTATCACTTATTACAGTGCAGAGCACAAAATAAAGTCTCTGAAAGTATTTGGGATCAGAAAGGGAGACAGAAGGGAAGAAAGTGAAGGAGAAAGAAAAGAAGGATAAAGGAAGAAGGTAGGGGGTATGTATTCATTTGATAATTCAAGGAATACTTGCTGAGTATCTTATATATGCTAGGTTCTGAGTCAGGTACCAGAGGTACAATGATAGATGAAATAAGGTTCCTGTTCTAAAGGCCCTGGCTGGGGTAGCTCAGTTGGTTAGAGTGCCGCTCCTGTATACCAAGGTTGTGGGTTCAGTCCCTAGTCAGGGCACATACAAGAATTAACCAATGAGTGCATAAATAAGTGAAACAAAAAATTGATTCTTCTCTCTCTCTCTCTCTTTCTCTCTCTCAGAAAAAGAAGAAAAATAGGGAATCAATAAAAAAGGGTCCTATTCTAAATAAGCTAACATACAATTCAGTGATTTTCTTTCTTCTTATTTGTTTTTACTAGAAATTAAGAAAAAAGAGATAGAAAAATAGGAATACCTCTATTATTATAACTCTATCGTAACAAGAGTGTGGCAGAAATCATTCACTGTCCACCCAACCTGTGTGCTCCCCTTCCACAGGGTTGAGGTGGTCTTCAATTAAGGTAACGGGCATTGTGGTCACAGTGGTAGCCTGCCAGGGACTACTTTTCCCAGCTCCCTTTCCAACTAGGTGGGACACTGTGACTAATTTCTGTCCAATAAAATGTGACCAAAGTTGATGTCTGCCACTTCTAGGTATGTCTGCCAGCTGAATTTTGACACCTAGAACCACCTTGGAAGCCCTGTACTGAAGGTGGCAGAACCTCGGTGAGCTCGGGTCCTCACTTCCCTTCCCCTGGTCCTAGCTGCTTGGACTGCATCTGAGGAGCAAAATAACACAAAAACTGTATCTTTAGGGTTAGGTTGCTGAGACTTGGGGATTTATTCATATAGTTAGTTAATGCTTACTCTAATTAATGTTAGAATCTATTAATGTTAGAAATTCAATTTTCAAATTGCTTGAGATATATCTATATGCATTGAAAATAAGATCAAACTATCTAAACTGTCAAGACTCTTTGCTTTTGAACTAGAATTATGCTAAGTCAGCAGAGTGTATCTCTTTAGCATATGCTATAATCTGATCCTCTAGTAAACTGTCAATGACATCATAGAAATCTGGAGACATGAGTGGGGGACCATTACTGCAAACACATGTAGAGTGGTCACAGTAGGCATCATTAATCTAATAATAATTATTTTAATAGAAGAATAAAACAAACATTACATATAAACACAATTTATTTAGTGGGTAAAATAATTTTAAAACGCCTTGAATTTAGCCTCATTTGCAAATCTGAATCTAAGTCTTTTTAAATAACACTCCTTTTATAAACCATGAAACTCTCTCCCTTGCCATTTCTGCTGCTTTTGTCTAATTACTGATAACATTACTGATCAATTTCTTCTAAAAATAAGAGTCACATTTAATGAATGTTTTCTATGAGTAAAATCTGGCGATGTACTTTTCACACATATACTTTATATTTATATAATTTACATATGTCAAACTTCATATTATGCCACATGTCAACTCTAAGATAACCATCCTATCTACCTAATTTACATATATATATGTATATATATATATACACACATACATATAAAACCAATCAACACTCTAAGGTATGCATATATACATATTTATGTAACCATCCTATTTTATGAATATGAAAATTGGTGTTATTCAAAGTCAAATAACCTGACCACGTTCACACACCGAGCAAAGGGAGAGGCCGGTATGTGAATGAGATGTGCCTGACACTGATGTCCAAGGCAGTTCCACTGTGCTGGGGAAATCTTAACTAAAAATAATATGAATGTTACCTCATCACCTTAGGTCAGGGGTAATAATACTAATAGCATCCAACACTTACTGAATGTTTGCTATGTAGCAAGTACTCTCCTAAATACTATTTATTAATTTATAAATTCTCATAACAACTCTAAGACATAGGTACTACCATTGTCCCTTTTACACAGATGAGAAAGCTGAGGCCCAGAAACTTTCAATGACTTGTTCAAGGTCACAGTCAGTTAGTACTTGAGCTACAATTCAGAGACTGGAAATTTGCAAGCCGTATGGCTTCTGAGTCTGTTCCCTTAGATTTCACTAACAGCAGTAGGGCATGTGAATATATTGTGATTAAAGAAAATACATAGATCCACAGGTCACCTGTCCACAAGACACTCTGGGGTTGGTAGTTTCTACCTCCCTAAACTGATATTTTCTTTATCTTTCATTTCCCAGGAACAAAACTCAATGTGATTTATTTTTTAAATATGCAAAAATATCTGATTGTAAGTGCCTCCTGATTATGAAAGGCAGTGAATGAGAGAAAGTAGAGGTGGGTCATAGGTGATATATAACACTAAGACGTATACTTGGATTAAAACAGGGCTTTAAGGACAATTAGAAATCAGAACAACATTCTTAAAACAACAGTGTCATCGGTAAATGAAATGAAGAAAAAATAAGCCCCGTTCTTATTTTAAAGAATACACTGACATCATACAAAAAAAATTAAGCAAGCACCATTTAATCATGGAACTATTCATCTGAATGATTCAATGACACTTGACCATTACTAATGTAGCCTCTTCACACAGGTAGCATAAAGCACTAATCTCTCCATCTATTAAGGGTGTACCATATACTCACCGTGTAGTAAAAGAAACCCTGCTGACAGAACTATATCACTCAACAAAGTCACAAAGGTAAATCCAGCCAACGCTGAATTGGAAAGAATGGATCAGGAATCAACGCACTGAGGCTGGCATAAGAGCTCTGTACTTTCCCAGTGTGTGATCTTAGACAAAAAGCATAAATTCTTTAATTTGCAGTGTAAATAAATGTGAAGTGGGTGTAACCCTAAGAAATGCAATTTCTTAGAAACTCCTTCAAAAGTGCGGTACAATAACCAATGGGAATGTTAAAAGCAATTGCAACCTTCACTCAAGTTTCTTGAAGAGCATTAAGAGTAACTCAATGCACAGTCTAAATGACACTACGTTTGCTTCTGCTGTCCCATCCTTTCCTTACTTCCCTGGCACTGAGAAACTCCTGTTCCATTTCCAGTCTATTTGCTCTCTCACTCCCTCATTCTTTAGATGAACTTCATCTCTCCCTTCTCTTTAGAAAAGATGAAAAGGGGGAGTATTGGGTTTGTAAGCTGGAATAAGGAAGGCATCTGTGAGCACATTTATATCAATATCATTTTGTTATGTCTCATGAGAATATAGATGCTTGTCTCAAAAGTGTTTTATGAATATAAAGTGACTAATTCTTGTAAACGTTCTTGAAAGGAGAGCTTTCTTCCGTGAGTGCATGTACCATACTCATAATACATACAAATAGGTCCCTTATCCCATAAAAGGGGTAGGCCCCTGATCACACAAAGGGCAGATGTCCCTTATCACACAAAGGGTGTACTTGATATTCTGTTGGGCCCTTTGGACTCCTCATCTACTCTGCCCTGCTCTCTGGGAAGCTCATCCTTCCAGGCTGAGTCACATGGGAGGAACTGGCAGAAAGCCAGGGAGCGGAAAAGGGAGAAGGAGGTATCAGCCAGTACCCCTGGTTTCCTCCCAGCCAGTCCTCAGGTCGGTGGCACTTGCATTTTTCTACTGAAGGTTGCAGGTCCTGTTGGGAAGCCCTCTCCGAGTTGGGACCACAGCTCTTGCTCGCTCTTGCTCTCTCTCTCTCTCTCTCTTTCTCTCTCTCAGAGCTGGGAACTACTTCCTCCCCTTCCTCCTCCACGTCCATCTGTGGTGACAGCTGGGGGCTGTGTCATACCTTGCTGGCTGCCCTGACCAAAGACTTGTCCTGCTCCCATGATCGTACATAGGTCAGCTCTCATCATGTTACCTGTCACAGTGTGTCACCGGTTTTCCCACCAGGGCCCTGGCTGATCCAAGAGGGAAATCAGGTCAGGCGTTTTCCACCCAGGAGTTCCTGGACCTCACTGGGGAAAAGTGGGGCATAGGCGCTCAAAGCCCTGTTGGCTTTGCTCGTAAACCCCACAGTCAGAGGCACGCAGAAGCCTGGAGGTGGTCCAGGTAAGTGTGGGGAAGGGTTGAGGGCCGAGGGGTGAGGAAGCAGCTCAGAGAGCGAAGCTACTTGAGAAGATCCACTCCTCATCTTCCAAATGTGACCTTCCGGGGGCTTCTACGGTCTTGGAGGCTGCATTAATAAGCTAGTCTTGATTATGCAACTAAACGAGTTTCCTTTTCACTCGAATTACCTACCAGACAATACAGTCACTGAGAAATTCATTTTGTATCCTATTGGCTAGTTCCATGGCAGTATAGAATTGCTTATGATCCTTCTGTTAAAATGTATGTCCAGGAATTTCATGAAATACTTTTGCCTTGTTATGTGGAAATATTCTCTGAAGGTTACTTGTGCCCTCTGGACTTCTAAATAAGTGAAGAAAATTAAGCTTAAAGTAACATAACTATGGTTTTCAAAACTCATTATCAAGAAAAGTAGATCAATGTATTTTTGTATATTTATTTTTAACTGAATAGGGCATGCCCAATTACTCGTGATTATGAAAAATAATTCAAAGCAAATTTCACCCATTAGTTGTAGGAGTTTTTGTTTGTTTTTTTAACCAGAAAAATGATTTGCCTGACCTACTCTCAGCAGTCAAATTTAATCTTACTAATGAACAGTGACCAAATTGTTGAAATTAAGATTGGACAAAAAAGGCAGTTAAGAATTTTTTATTGATCTCTTTTTAAAAAGAAAGGTCTACATGTTTAGTCCGCAAACCAAGTTTTGGTATTATCTCCTCACTGTTTCTTATTACTAATAAGCTGCAAGCTCTGTGGGGTGAAGCTATTTATTTTTGTTAAATTGAATCCCAAGTGCCCCCCACAATACCTAGCACCTGAAATTTGCTCAACATATGTTTATTTATTGAATAACAGGAGGAACGAATAAAGAATGGCTTAATTTCTAATTAATTTCAAATCCTAAAAGATTTGATCATCTTATTGAAGAGATAAACTTGTAATTAAGTCTTTATTTGCTTTTACTATTTCTACATAAGTCACAGAACTTAGTATTGCATATGGGTTCATGAAAGCTTCTTTATTCATTAATCAAATATTTGTTGAGCGCTCGCTATAAGCAAGACGCTTCATTATGCAGAGGAACAACGAGGGCAATTAGAGATGGCTGCTTTCTTCTGAAGCTGTGGTAGCAGGAACAGGGTAATATAAAGGACCGCTCTACAGGCAGGACGCTCTTTGAGCACCAAGGTAGATCAGCTGCAGTGGAGAGGGCGCGCAGAAGAAAAAGAGCTGACGTCTGTTTGGAGGCTGAGGAGCTCCGCAGAGGTTTCAGAGAAGAGGTGACTTTTACCCTGGGCCTTGACAGAGTAACTGGATGTGGACCTTCCGAGAATATCGATGGCAAATACTCATTCAACCCCATGGGGCTGCAAATAAGCACTTTCACTACATACCCTCGCCCAGGCCTCATGGCATCCCGGTGGGATGGGTGTGATGGTCTCAATTCTAGAGACCTCTGAAATGACTTAAGAAAATTAAAGAGTGAGAAGTTTGCTCAGCCAGAAAATGATGAAACGAATGAATCTCACCTTCCAGGGACTTCTAGAATAGATAGCACAAGCTGTACCTGTGAACTTTGGATTTGAACCAAATGTTCTGCATTCCAAGTAAAGAGAGTTCTTTCAACGGCATAGCATCGCCCTCTTCGGGAGGATTTTGAGATAGACATATCCACAAATTGTACAGCAGATCAGCGAGAAAATGATTTACTGAGGTCTCGGTGCAGCGGCAATGAAAGTACGGTTTCATACAGCATAGTGCCCCGGGAATGGCTGACAACAACAATAACAGCTACCATTTGTCGAGGGTTTTCTAGGCGGAATGCATTATGCAAAGGCTTTCGTGCATGCTCTCATTTAAACCTCACGACAACCCCGTGTGGTAGCGGCCATTACGAACATACTCTGCAAATGAGAACCACTAGGCTCAGAATTATTAATAACACAGGCAGAGTCACGCATTCTATAAGTGACTGCACCACTGTTATTACCAACAATCCTGTGATAATGCACCCAAACCTTTAATTAAAAAGACCAAACATCCACAGCCAGTTTTTAATAAAGTCTACCAGGAAAGAAATGTTACCTGGTATCTGAGCCATGAGTGTGGTATTGCTGGGTCTAAATATTCATCTATTTATCTCCATCTTCATCACATTTGTTCTGCCAAATATAACTGCTACTCGATATCTACGTCTGTTGTCAATCCAATTAGAGAGTTTGTTACCTATGCAAGAGATAAATCAGCAGATAAATGGACTTCCACTGATTGGCTGGAAAAGGAAATCCATTGTTTCCGTTCATGAAGTTACAGTTCCTCAGGGCTAGCTTACTTCCTTTACATTTTCACACTGTCAAAGTAAGTCCACCACACAAAGTTTCCAAATTTTTCCCCCTCTTTGCCTTTTAAAACTTCACTCCTTAATAAAACCAAATATACCAATTATTTCAGCTTTGTTCTCGTTATAAGAGATGCTTGACTTTTCTCATTTGGCATTTGAGACTTTCACAAAGCCCAGTTTTACTGACTTAATGTGATTTGGGGTCAGAATTAGGCCTGCAGAGTAATTCATTCTTCGCTTAAGTTGAATGAAAATTAACTTAGAATGAAAAGAATATTGTGCCGATTGACTTGAGAAGTGAGTTCCAGACATGCTTCCACCACTAACCCATTGTGAGACCCCAGAGCAGTCTCGCTGCTTCACCTCTTTTCCTCAGTTTCCTCATCTGTACAGGAATGGGAGAGACTAGTTGTTCCCTACTGTTCCTTAAAGTGTGAAATTCTTATCACTCTGATGCACTCAATGCTTTATGCATCTGTTCACTTATACATTCATCTTTTCTTTCTACAAACACTTACTGGATACCCACAATGTTGCAAAAAATAGGGGAAAATTCTTTAAGCACATACTCTTTTCACAAATATAGCTGGGTTGAAAGAGAGAATTTTGGGGAAAAGACCACTGTATTTAGAATAAAGAACATGTTAAAATTATTTATTTAGCTCTTCTATTGGGAAATGTTTTAAAACAGTCTGAGAAGTCGTACTGAAATAGAGAACTGGTCTCTTTAATTCTCTTCGTAATAAAATCCTTAGCATAAATTCCCAACCTAGAGTCAAATATATTCTATAATCTCTCATCTTGCGGTCTAAGAAAAAAACAAATAACTGACTTGCGAAGTCTATATTAACAAGCAGCGTGTGTTTTTAGTTGAAGAACTATAGAATATTTTTTAAGTTGGTGTAGCATATATCCCAGACACCACTTTATACTCTAGGCAAGAACCTACCATGCTGTTATTTTTGGCTTCAGAGTAAGTCGCTAACTTTTTAGCAATTAACAGTCCATAAAAATGTGGGCAATTGGCTTCCTCTGGACTAATTAGCAAGTCTGCTGTGTTCCTGTCCCAGCTGGCTATGCTGTATCTTTTAACTTAGCTCAGGCCTAGTTTTTTTTTTTTTTTTGCCAGTTCTAGAATCTCTTTCTTCCCCCTTTTTATTGAATGTATTGGGGTGGCACTGGTTAACAAAACAGCTTCAGGTGTACATTCTATAACACATCCTCTGTACCCTGTATTGCGTGTTAGCCATCACAAGTCAAGTCTCCATCCATCAACATATACAGAACCTCTTAAAGTGTGTCAGTGATAACAGGTAACTCATTTGGCCTCTGATCTAAACTCTTCAGCAAAACAACAGTATCCAAGCTAGTTAAGCATTCTCAACTTTTATATCCTGTTCTCAGCAGATGCCCAGGGAACTCCCTGCTCTAACCTTCTTCGAAGGCCCTCTGACTACATTCACTGGGACCTTCCTCGATGACCAAGTCTCGCTACCCAAACGCTCAAGACTCTGCTCTTTGAATTATGTCCCATAGTATCATTTGTAGATTCTCCCTCTTGGCATTGGTACTCCAGTGAGACAGACCATCGGATGTCTAGCTTTTCCACAAGGTAACTCTTCTTGAATTATTCCCTTGCATTGTACCACTCAGCAATGCCTTCTGGCGTTTCTCCTCCATCAAGTTCAGGTTAACTCAGAACTGTGGAGTTGACCCAGACCAAAATCAGTGTCAGAACATGCCCCTGACAGCAAAGGGAGAGCTGGAGATTTAGGCATGGGAGTGAGCAGTGGCATGGAACAAATGAGAGAAATGGAAATGAGAGTGTTGTCCAGGGTCAAGGGTGGTATTCTGCCAATGAAACCGATCAGGTCCAAAAGTGAATATGATTTGAGGGGGAAGTAAAGATGGTAAAATGGGTCTAGATCTGCAGTGAGGGTTGGTGGGGTATTATTTGAGGGGCATGAAGGGACAGTAGTGGGGGTAGTGGTGGCAAATGGAGGACCTTGGTCCCTGTGGGACATCATGATGAAAAGGGACAACAAAACGCTGACCTGGTTGGTGTGGCTTAGTGGATTGAGTGCCAGCCTGTGAACCAAAGGGTCGCCGGTTCAGTTCCCAGTCAGAGCACATGCCTGGGTTGCAGACCAGGTCCATAGTAGGAGTGTGGGAGAAGCAACCACACACTGATGCTTCTCTCCTGCTCTTTCTCTCTCCCTTCCCCTCTCTAAACATAAGTATATAAAATCCTTTTTCAAAAGTTGAAAGTCAATTGGCTGCAGGGGAAGAAGCCAAGTGTAGCCGAGTTTATTTTTCTGTATAACCCAGAAAGATATAGGAGTTGGAGACATCACCTGTTCCTGAAGACGGATTTGTTAGAAGCCTGAACAAGGATCAAATAGACTGCTGGTTAACGGCTGCACTGTGGCAAGGAAATATACCCCGAAAATCTGACTCAGGAGAGCGTTGGATTTGGGGACCGAAGCTCAGGTTATGCCAGGGTGTGAAATCATAATGAAAATAGGAAAATTACACACTGACCCCTGAGACCAATCCATGAGCCCTAAGCCCCTTTTCTTCTCAGTTCTCCAAACACTGCCTACCCACGCAAAACACTCAGACACAGAGAAACTTAGACCTGAGAAACTGAATGTTTGGAGAAATGGAATGACTAGAGAGAAAAGATCTATAGATAATGACCTTTGGGAGAGGAATCCCCTGGTGAAATGGCTAGGTCCCCACCTGTTTATGCTCTAGAGAATTTTACCAAGTGGTTAAAAAAAAAAAACTGCCCATAATTATGCAGCTTGTTAGGCTTTTACTATTAGGGAAGAACGAACAGCCGCAGTTCACCAGGCATTGTAAGATAGCCTCTAACAGAAACAGGAAAACCAGAGGCTAAGATAAATAGAAAAAAAATAAAAGAAGACAGGAATAAAATAGAGACAGTGCAGGGAACAGAAAAATTGTCTTTAAAGCCCCATTTTTTAATAAGGTGACAGAAATAATTTGCATCTATTAAAGACCACAAACTGAATGCTATTAAAAAAATAATGAAACACAAAGCTCTTTGAAAATAAAGCATATATATGTGTATGTGTGTATTGGCGGCATATTTGCTAGCAGAGATTTCTTCAACAGAATCAAAAAATAAAAGTGTGGTCATACAGAAAATAAGTCACATCTAAAAGGTGCATTAATGTATAAAATGTAAATAAACCAAAGTGAAAAACAGCACTATGACCAAGTAACTGATAAATATAAAAATCAAACCAGAAGAAACAACTAAAACTAAGAGAGTTGAAAGTGTTATTCTCTGTATTGAGGTGGGGAGGGGTTAGATGAATATTTTTCTGTCTCATCTTCATTCTAAGCTTTGCAGAAACATTTTTATAAATTTATGTATAATAATTTGATAAAAAATATAAAATTTTAACTTAAAAAGGAACAAATTTACTAGAACCCTGTAATATTCAACTTGCGCGAGCCCGTCAACAGAGTTAGGCGAATGGAAGTGGCTATTGTAGAGCCAGATTTCAGCACAGCATAGGGAACACATCTGTGATATTGTGACATAATAAGAAATATATATTTGATCTTTGTGCCAGGTTCCTGCCACAGAGCTTCTAAAATTCTTAGCTTTACTGGGTGCTAGGGGTGAAAGGAGCATCTTTTTTATTCAGAACGAACCTGTGTCAATCATACCTGACTCTAAGCTGATGAGGTGACTATTGGGAGATGCTAGGTTGGCTGCCAGGGGAATCAGTCCCATGATCAGAAGGTTAAAATTATCAGCCCCGCCCCCAGACCTCTAGGGAGGGAAGGAGGTTGGGGATGGAACTAATCACCAATAGTCAATGGTTTAATCAATTGTGCCTAAGTAATAGGACCTCCATAAAACCCTAAACAATGAGTTAGAGAGCTTCTGGGTTGGTGAACATACAGAGGTACGGGGAGGGGGTGGGTGGTACACTTGGGGAGGGTATGGAATTTCCACATCCCTTCCACATACCTTGCCCTATGTGCTTCTTCATCTGGCTGTTCATATGCCTCTTCTATTATATCTTTTATAATCAATGTGTTTCCCTGAGTTCTGTGAGTCGTTATAGCAAATTAGCCAACCTAAGCAGGGCATCTGTGAGCACCAGTGATGTGCAGACACTCAGAAAGAAGTGCAGATGACAACCTGGGACTTGCACCTAGCATCTCAAGTGGAGGGTGGGAGGTGGCGCAGTAGTCTTGCAGAGCTGAGCCCCCAGCCTCTGCAGTCTGCATTAACTCCAGGAGTTCATGTCAGAATTCAGTTAAATTGTAGGACAGTGGGTCAGGGTCCACCAATAATTAGAGAATTGCTCGATGCAGAAAAACCCCAAACATCTGGTGTCAGATGTGCTGTAGAGCAGAGAAACCAGTTTTCCTTTTAAGACCTAAATAACAATACAAAGTCTGACAAGAAAAGTAGGCAGCATATCACTGGATAAAGTAGAGGCTGGATGTCCATAAATCTCAGCCATGAATTCTGATGGAGAAAAAGACTGGACTTTCAATTTCTAAAACTCCTCAATTCTATCTGGCGAGTCTTACAGACTAAAATATTCCTCTAATATTAAGTATTCAAAGGGCATAAATCAATCCACAGAAATTTTACTGAATTAAATGATATCACAAATTTTAAAACCACTGAAACAGCACCTCAGGCAAAAAATCACTCTCTCTAAACTAAAAGCTTATAGTAACCACAGATTTTCACTGGACATAGGACAGACATATTTTAAAGACAAAACCCATGAGTACGAAGGCTGTAAATTTTATATCACATAATTATTTAAGAAAAGAAAAAATGATCATCTGGTCTGATTTGTTAATTTTTTCCCATCTAAGGGTAAAGAGGTATGATAAATGAGATATTTCCAGAAACACTAACTTATAGATTGCAAAATGTGTCCTTAATTTACCTACAGGATGTGGGAAAAAGACAAAGAAAAAAAAACTTTTGCCTGCCTTTATTCTAGTATTGTGTATTCATAGCCTTAGTTAATTGTGTTAATTGTGTTAGACACATCAATGGCCTGGATTTAAAACAGCCTGAGTTGTCAGATGATGGCTCCAAATCAGAATTCAGAACTAAAAGTAGGGTCACAGTCCTTTTAAACTGCTGCCAACCTCCTGGATTCAGATAACTTTAGAAAGCACAATTCTGTCTAGTTCACCAGCCATTTAAAAATAAAACATTGCTCCCCAAACACATTATGCCCAGTCATTGCCAACTGGTATGTGTGCAGCAGAATGGCACTGGTAAGCCATTCTAGGCCCTTTTTGGAACAAGACAAAGCAAGTGAGACAGAAGGCGAAGATGAGAACAAAAGCAAGGAACTGAGATTCACTGTCTATGCCAAATATAGTTACCACCTCGGTGTCTTTTAGGAACATTCAAAGCCACCTCCAAATTCGGTCACCCAGTGGCACTAGTTAGAAACGCTGATTTTGAATAGTCCCTTACCCTCTGCTCAATCAGCAACAATCAAGTACCATCAATTCTTAATCCTTCCTCACTTTCCACCTGCCACCTCAATACTTCCTGCCTATTTTACATGTTTACAATATTTTCCTACTCCAAGTTCCCAAGTCTTTCTTATTTCTAGTACCAAAAGAGTTATGCTGTAAACTATAATCTTGCTTAACCCTTAGAACTCCCTACATGATAATGTACACATTTCTCAGGAGGTCACCTAAGGCACTTTCTGACATAGTGTACGTTCTTTTTAGCTGCCTGTTCCTACACTTGCTCACATGAATCTATTTTACAAGTCATTCTAAACTATGTGTGTGATGGGTGGAATTCTAAGACGGGCCCTAAGATCTTGTCCCTGGTACATACATACCCTTGAATAACCACCTCCGCTTGAGTGCAGGTAGAGCCTGGACTTGCTTCCAGACAACGGAATACGGCAAAAGCGACAGGATATCAATCCCATATTATGTCTGGCATATGGCAAAGGTGAAAGGATTTTGCAGATGTAATTAAAGACTTTGAGTTCATCAAAAAAAAAAAAAGTCCTGGGAGGCCTGATCTAACCTGGCTGGCCCTTTAAAGAGGGCCTCGGCTCCCTTGAGGGAGAGACTTGAAGAACTAGAGGCACTCTCTCTCCACTGCTGGCCGTGCAGAAGCAGGCTGCCATAAATTCTACAGCCACAGGAATAAATTCTGCCAACAGCCCCAGGAAGCTCTGAAGCAGATGTAAGCTCATCAACCCCCAGAAGAGAATGCAGTCCAATGAGCACCTTGATTTCAGCCCTATAATCAAAGTGAGACCATGAGCAGAAAACCCAGCCACGCCCACCTGGACTTGTGACCTATGGAAAACAGTAAGATAATAAATGGATGTTGTTCTAAGCCACAAAATCTGTGGAAATTTGTTGCTTGGCAACCAAAAATATACTATGCCATTTGATTTTATACCTGTGTCATTTCTACCCTTCTTATCCTAGCAACTACCTACTTATCCATCCATTTGTTGAGCCACTAGTATGTGCCAAGCATTGTGCTTGACAGAAAAGACAGAGGTGAATGAGATGCAGTAAGCACAGGTGCTCTAAAGACAGAGAAGGGCCCCGACACAACGGGGACCTGAGATGGGAGAAAACGGCAGCATCACATTGGGTGAGGGACACTGAACGATGCGTTAATTTATCCTATGGAGAGGATATAAAAAGGCATTATAAAAAGAGGAAAAGGCATGAAGGCATGAAATGGAGAGTAATGTTCCTGTAATGACAAATAATTCCGCAACATAAACACCATCACGAGAGGAGGCCGCCGTGGTAGGGAGGAGCCAGACCACAGAGAACCGTCGCTTAGACATCATCCTGCAGACAGGCAGAGGGTCCTTGAAAGGTTTCCGTCAAGGAGGAGATGTGCTAAGGTTTAAGCCTTTACATAGTCTGGTTGATGATTCTGAGGGTGCTATGTGTGGGAATGCAGATAGCCAATGGGCCAGCCAATTTCAAATAGAGATGATAACTCCTTGTAGGTCAGTGCCGGGTGAAGAGAAGGACAAGGTGCAGACGAATGATGGGAGAAAATTGGCAACCATTTGGTAATTGACTATTTTCAGGGTGAGAGAGAGGAAGTGCGAGGGATAATTGCAAGGGCTTGGTTTTGTTTGGTTTAGTGTTCGAATGTCCCTTTCCCAGAGAGCTTTCCTCACCTCCCACTGGCCCCGGCATAGCATTTTCTTCATCCTAGGGCACTACCGTTGCTCTTTATTCATGCCCTTTTGACCATGTATGTCGCTGTATCACAGTGATTCATTTCTCCATTTATCTGCCCCAAAGAACCCGATCTGCTACGTGCTAAGCAGGACGTGTAGGGTCCCTGTAACTAGATCTCTGGCTCTGATTGCCCTAAATTCAAGCTATTCAGCAGAATGCCATTATGATGCTAATATTGTAGAATGGGGATGCCAGTCATTTGCAAAGCTATGTTTCAAGTACAAATACTGTGGTTCTGATGGGAACAAAGTGCTAACCCCCTCTTCCTCATGCATCTTAAAACAGGGTTTGGCTGTACTGTCACTAATTTTTATGCTTTGTTAATGAGTAGTCCCTGGGGAACAAGAGTTTTAATAAGATCATGTAGGCCAGGAACGTAGTTTTCAGGTCAATGAAGAGTCTGAAAATTTCCTTCTTTAGATCACAGAGAGTCACATCATTGGAATGGAAACTAGAAGAAAAGAAACTTAAATTTACCAAGCTACTACTGAGTGTCAGATGCTATGTTGGGATCGGAACTTGTCCTAAATTGCCCGGGAATTTTAGGAACAGTTTTGCCTAGCACTAAAAATTAAATCAGGACTGTGACCCGTTTGATCAGTAAGAATCTCTAATATTATCTATTAATACAGAATAAATCTTTTTTTAAAAATACAGCACTTGAGATAATCATAACAAATAATTTGTCTGTAATTATAAACTAAATTAATTGTCTACAAAGGGCAAGAAAAAATATATATATATATGTATATATATACATACATATTACCCTGGAAGCAAAGACCTTGGGGTTCCACTGCTGAATTTTCTGACAATCTACAGGACTTCAGGCAACTACTAAAACTGAATTGTGCTTCAGTTTCCTTACTCATAAAGCAAGTGGAAATACATCGACCTCACTATAATAATCACTATGATAAAACTATAAAATACCCATGAACATATTTGAAAAAAGAAGGGCAATGTATACATGCAAAGCGGTAGTATTTCACTTTTTGTACTGCTGATCTCCTGAATGCTGCTTAATAATATCTTTGACCGTATAAAGGGAGCCAGTCCTATGGATGCCGGGAGCTGCGACAGGCTGATCCGTCAGCAGGGACACCATTTCATTAAGGAGCATCCCTTATGAGCTTCTCTGTACCACGACGCAACCTAATCAAGAAAACGAATGCCGGCCTCTTATTTTCCCCGCCAAGTGCTAAAAATGCTAAACTGTGTTCATTCATCATAAAATTACAATATGGCCCTGTCATTAGTGGGTTAAAGATAGCTGTACCACTGCTTCGAGATTTAATCAGACTTACTAATAATCACTCCAAAGCTCAAGAGCAATGATACATATTCCACGCAAAATAATGCTGAATTTTCATTAATGCCTTGGGGATCAAATGATTATAGCTATCACTATTCTAATTTAGCATAATCAACACAAAATTATTTAGGGTTTGTTGGCACTTTTTCAGTGCGATGACTTTTTCAATGTGATGATTTTTAAAAATTCTCTTTTTTCTTTTCCTTCCCCCGAACACCTTTCTCCCTTAAAGTGATGCTACCCTGCACACAGAGCAATCTGGTTGCAAGTTTAAAGCCAGCACATACTATAGAATTCTTAGGATACCCACAGCCCAAACATCTGCATAGCCGAAGAGGCTCCTGAATGTCCATTCATTTTGAAAAGCAGGCCTGATTAGTTCTAATCTTTTGGTAATTTATCTATAAATCTTGTGATAAATTAGTTGTCAGTTGACTTTCCTCTGACTCTGACATTATGTACTTTCATTGGAGAGCAAGGGTCATTACAGAAACAACTGTAGCATATCGGATCATAGAACACCACTGTTCCAGTGGAGAGGCTCTGAAACCCCCCACTGCCTAAGTAAGGCTGCTCTCCCTGACACCTCTCAGAGGCTGAATAAATGTTAATTCTCGCCATGAAACAAAACCGCTGTAGACTAACTGTCTCATCTGTCTTGTTACAAAGTGACATCTATAGCAGTCCTTGGAAAAACATAGTCCCTTTTGTTTAATTCCAAAAGAACCTAATTTTAGAAGTATCCACTTCAGTATATTTTAAACTAGAACTACTTCACTGGAGAAAATGCTAAGAAAGACAATGATTTGGAACAAGTCATAAAATATAAATCTAGTTTTCTTCTAATAGACACTTTGATAGATATTTAAATTAAAAAGATGGTTTTATTGACCATATTTACATTTCTATAGGTTGGCCTTCTTAAGAAAGCCTTGTTTAATAGATTCCTTGTTCATTTCTATATGCATAGCCAGTGTCAAGTTGTCACATTTTATTCATCATTATTCCTTATCTCCTGCACTTTTCAAAGTTATGTGACTTTCAAACACATTGAACCTTCTTAGTTTTACAACTTCACTATCAATCATTATTCTACTCATTATGTCAATATTATATTATCTGCCTACTGAATTTTAACCACCATATTAAGAGAAATGGTAACATAATACATTCCAAATGTCACTATGATAGCATGGGCAGCAGATCAATTGTAATCAATGGGTTGATTGTGAGTTTGGAATAACGGTTCATGAATGGGCAAATACTCTTGCTCTGTCTTTCCTGATGGCTCACACCATTTTAAGTTGAGACACTACATTGCAGCTATGTATGGAACTGCTACCAACTCACACTCACCAAGTGTCGAATATTCAAAGGGAACAGAGTAATTTAAGCTTTCTGTATAGTTTAAGGTCAAATAAAGCACAGAAAGGATAGGTGAATGATTTATGATGATGTTAATTCACTTTTATTGAATGCCTCCTAGAAGTCAGTTTCTGCACTTAACTTTGACTCTACATTCTCTCATGTGATGCTGATAGCAATCTTCAGCGTATGTTTTATGACCTCAGGTTCAGAGGTGAAAAAACAGACTCATAAACTGAAGATTTAACCAAGATTGCATGGCTAGGCATTGTTAGATGTGAGATAATAATCTAGACCATCTGATTCCAAAGCTCAGGTTTTTAACCAGTCTAATCATGTCATTCTTCTTAAATTAAAATGGATGAAATTACAGAATGATGTATAGGTGGGACACAGGGTAAAGCCCTTGGCCTAATCACTGACTAATAGCATCAAAACCAACTTTATAATTAAGTGTATTTTGAGTCTTACAATCAATAAGGAAGAGATCCTTCCTAAAAGAAGGTTAAAGGTGTCTAGTAAAAACTGATCTCCATTTTATTTATGACAATAATTAAATTGGCAAGTTCAAAAGTAATATATTTACAGGAAACTACCTGGGGTTTAGATTTTATTTTTCTGTTTTTAACTACTAAGCATGAGCTATCATAAAATTGTTTTAAAACCTACATTTTACCAAGATCCTACATTTTATATACTTCACTAGTTAAATATCCTTATTCATTGCATTTATAATAATAATGATGGTGATAATTAGAAGAAACAGAAAAGGAAAAGAAGGAGGAGAAGGAGGTGAGGAAGAAGAGAGGAGACAGAGGGATGAAAAGAAAGAAGATAGAAGAAAAATAAGAGAATGACAAGGAGGAAGAGGAGGCAAAAGAAGAGAAAAAGGAAGAAGAAAAAAGGGGAAGACGAGAAAGACTATTCATATTTTTTCAATTAATTTTTATGGATTATTAAATGAATTAATGATTTAAAGGTTATTTTTAGACATTCTATATTTTTATTGACTTAAAAATTTTAATTACTTTATAATTGAAGATAAAATAAGTGATCACATTGTTGCAGCAAACAAATCTATGATCCAAGGCATTTGTGCAGGAGGCTGTGGGTATGAAGTTTGATATCTGGTTAAACATGAATTGAAGAATATACTACATTGAAAAGGAAAACAGGCAGGAGTCAGGGCAATATTCTGTTACATGTGGTTGCTGAGGTTATATAAAGAGTGCCCTGGCTGGTGTGGCTCAGAGAATTGAGTGCTGCCCTGTGAACCAAAGGGTTGCTAGTTCGATTCCCCATTCAGGGCACATGCCTGAGTTGCAGGCCAGGTCTCCAGTAGGGGGCACACGAGAGGCAACCACACATTGATGTTTCTCTCCTTCTCTTTATCCCTCCCTTCCCATCTCTGAAAATAAATAAATAAAAAGAGTAAACAGGGCAGGTATCATGGGTACACCATTGTAGATGCAGTAGGTCCAACACAGAGGCTGAGGGTGCTGAGCCTCCAGGAGATGTTCAGCACCTTGGATAGTTCTTTGGAGGCTGAGCTGATAACTTTTTTTTTTTTAAATAAAGAAAGGGGATGGTAGAGGGTGGCAGGGGGGAGAAACATCAATGTGAGAGAGAAACATCGATTGTTTACCTCTTCCACGGTCCCGGACCTGGGACCAAACACACAACTCAGGTATGTTCCCTGACTGGGAATCAAACTCACGACCTTTTGGTTTAGAGGACAAAGCTCCAACCAACTGAGCCATGCTGACCAGAGCATGAGCTGATAACCTTTTAAATGTACACTTTGAACCTCAAAATCTCAAACTAATCCAGACTTTGTCTTCTTTTTTGGATGTGTTGTTCTTGTTGTTGTTGTTGTTGTTTTTGGCTATTATGAGTACTTAACCTATTTGAAACAAAGATTAGTTCATATAAATTCAGGAAATCAGTTAATTTTCTTGTCGGGCTGGAAGAGGTTGTCTTCCAGCCCGACCTGGAGACCTATGAGGATGCCCTCAGTTTGAACAGATCCACAGAGTCAAGTAAAGGGCTTCATCATTTTGTATCATGGGTAGGAATTTATCTTAGGTTTGGACCCTATATGCAGATCCCACGGTATCCAGAGAGGTGAATCGACAGTAATGTTCATTAATTTAAATGTATAAACTTCTCCACCATAAGATCATACAGACCACAGTCCCATTTTGTAAGGGAATGTCTTTCTACATATCAGTTATTTCCACATATATTTATCACTTCCGCTCTCTTTTAATATTCCTTTTATTGTTTTTCATATTTTTAAATTGTAAAATGTATTTCCCAGTAAATACACTCAGAATACTATGTCACCTCCATGTATATGCATGTTTTAGTAACAGCAGAGTTTTTTCATCTTTGTGGACCCAGAACCTAAGACTGTACTTGGCCTATTATAATTAGAACATTGGTAAATCATTGTTGAATAGATGAAGCGCTAAAGCTGTGACCATTCTGAATAATTGGTAAGGTATAAGAGTACATTACATAAACACAGGTTAAAGATTTAATCAAATAAATCATACAACAAAAATTAATGGAGATGCCTGTTGAACCAATGTGTCATTTATCCAAGTTCTGCAACCTTAAAGAATTCCCTAGGAACATATGCTGGCACAGAATATTTTACTTACCTTAAATTTAATCCACTGTTCCTCTAAAGTTATGTGGACATTTATCATATCCAATAAATGTTTGTCTGAAAATATCCATTCTCTAAACTTCTCTGATCAATCTGCTCTTAAAATATGCCAAATGCGTTCATACCTTACTATATGTGCTCTTGGTATGTGGGTGCCCTTGGCTTTGAACAATGTTTTAATAGACATTCTCATGCCTGGCTGCCTCATGTCATTCAGGCCTAAGTTCAATGTCACCAAGCGAGAGGTCTCCTTAAGTATCAACCTCAACCTGGCTACAGGAGCTAAACAACATGGGACTAACATCCGGCAGATGTAGGTGAGCTGGGGCTCCCTGTGCCTCATCAGAATGGAGAACCTAGAGAGCCACCTCATGGGGGTCGGGGCGAGGAGAGCTGGTTTACCATTATTATCAGTTCTTTTTGCTTTTTGTGCTGTGTTCTAGATTTACATAAGCCAGATTTGACCCACTGGATCATCCATGCCTATGAAAGTGTAGGAAAACATATGGACTTTTAAAAGACCACCAAAGGGATAAAACATTGGATATTTGGAATTCCAGGCTCTAAAGACCTTATTTAATACAGAGAAAATAAGCTCACATATTTGACTTTTATTTTCCCCTGGGAGCAAACTTCAGATGTGCTGGCTAAGGAGTCATGTGGAGGAGAAGAAAGGCTCAATCAGAAGTTAACAAAAAAAAAAGTCCTTTAGAGACCTAAGCCAATCAAGTACTTGAAGGCGTATAAAACCAGATCTGAAGAACAAAGACCAAATGTCAGGGTGAGGTAGAGGAGAATTCTGAAGTAGTTGAAGAATTTATTAAACCCCAAATGAAGCTGATTATGTCCTTTGTTAATGAGCTTTACCTACGTGCTCTTGGTCTCAAGATTGGAAATGTCCTAATGAAGGACACGCTGAGACTCCTACTCCCTATACAACCTTCATCTCTGCCTCTTGCTTTAGAAGGGCAGCGACTCAGCTGCTCTGGCAAAGGGAGAGTGTGATTCTAATATATAGCCCAGCAGCTTGAAAATAAACACACACACACACACACACACACACACACACACACACACACTCCCTACCACCTACTCCCCCAGACCCCAAACTCTCCAGTTTCATTACCAGCCAAGGGAAATAGTCCAATGTCATAATTCCGGATCCACATGACAGGTTGAAGACAGTCACTAAAGTCCAAATTCCCTAGAAGGGTGCCAGGGCCACAGTCAGAGATTGCTCTGTCGTTGACATCAGCTCTCCCACTGCCTCAGTACCCTTGATTAGCATCGCTGGCCTATGGTATTCCTTCTGCAAATGGAAGTCCCAGCTACCTTATGCAAAATAGGGGTGTACTCTCTACCGCCAGAGGACGTTCACTAGCAAGCCAGGTTTCTGGTTTAGTTTCATAAACCTTCCTTCACAGCTTATCTTTTTTTCTTAGCATTCTACCTCCCATCCACAGAAGCCCAAGCCATCCCTGAAAAAAGGTTCAGTAGGAGAAACTAATTCAGAAGCTTAGGTCTGTGTATCACCTACTAATTTGGGTCTTTCTGTCTAAACACTCAATAACCTCCACTACATTTTCCCCTTCTACCCTGGCATGTCTCTGTCTTCTTCCCCCAACCCTCTCCAATGCGTCTTGTGTCTCAGTATAAACATATACCACTTTTCCTATGCATGGATCTTAAGGTAGCACTGCTTTCCCTGTTTGTCGGTCTTGAGGTATCCTGTCTGCTGGGAAAAGTGCTTCCCCATGCATAGCCGTCTGACTGCGCTCTCCCAATAACCTAAATTATTATTATCCCCTCCCTCCTCACTGGCTGAATTATTTTAGTGCACATCCATACCCGCAATGATGTTTCGCACATAGTAGGTGCTTACTAGTGGATATGAACTACACATACGAAGACATAAACTCAAACAAGTTTTTAATTATCTTGTACAATGCTAATTGCAGAGTCTGGAATTCCTTGAAGTAACTTAAAATACAAACAAGTCAAAGTTCTAAAAATACCAGTCTTTGTAGAGCCCCATTCCAGACCCTGAAGCTTCCG
Source organism: Mormoops blainvillei (assembly GCA_004026545.1). Lineage (NCBI taxonomy): Eukaryota > Metazoa > Chordata > Mammalia > Chiroptera > Mormoopidae > Mormoops > Mormoops blainvillei. The sequence continues at coordinate 184,925 of PVJD01001918.1, read as the reverse complement.
TGCTTCCAGTGGACTGTACGTTTTAGCTCTAAAACTGCCAGAATAATGTCATTTGGCACTATTGTATGCAGGTTTATAATTTTTATTTTTGCTCATCCTAAATATCTATCTTATAACATAAATGTTAGAGCAAGGGGGAATATGCATATTCAGAAGTCTAAAATGTGAGAAAAGGCTTGGCAAAGACAGTAAATATTCCTAACCTACTCCTTCAAAAAAAACCAATTGATGGTATCATAATCCTGTATAGGAGCATGTCTTGCCTAAGTAGTTTTGTATTTAATATGTAATACAGAAACGTGTTTTCTTTTTTCACAGCGTAAGTGGCCATGGGTCTGAAAAAGAAACATATATACCACAATGAGAGTTGAACGTTGTCACCTTTACAGGTAATATTATTTACCCAAGAAATACTCTACTTTACTCTAAGGTAGAATAAATATTGGAAGGCCTTAAAAATCTACAGGTGCATTTGTGGTCTTTTATTACACTGAACTTCATCCTCTGGGAAAACATGAGGAGAGAGCTTTCCAGATGGTTAAAGAGATACCAGGGGTAAGGATGCAGCAACAACCTCACCTTGCTGTTGACTGATAAACGGTTTACAAAGTAATGAATATTTCAAACTCTCAAGTACTCAAAATACATATTATAAATTCACTAGAGATTCAAGAAGGATTTAGGTTGATGGATAGTTTCTTATAGTTATTTCATAAATAGTTATTGATTTTTAGGGGAGTCATATTTGGGATAGACCTTCCAACTTCTTAAGGTTGATGTTGTAAAGAACATCTATATGTTTTCACGCATCAGTATTAGGAAAACATGCTGAACCAAAATTAAGTCCAACTACCCATAGGAAAATTTATTTTGCAGCTGCAAAAAAACCTCAGGAATGTGCGTAGGTACAATGTGATTGGAGTGTTTTACGAGGCAGTCATAAGCTATGGATTAGGGCTGTGCAAAGCAACACAGGTAGGACCACAGAGGGACATAAAGGTTCGGATACTCTCACCTCTCCCAGTACCGGTAAAACTTTCAGACTCGGAGAGGCGGTTAAGAGGCTCAACTGAGGTCATGTAGTTGCTTCATGGTTGAATCATGACTAGAAACACAGTCTCTGACTCTTCCCTTTTTATCGGACGATTTGTAGACCATAGTCCATAGAAAGATTATAGATAAAATACTGTGGCAATAAAGGCCATGGCATTTCAGTAACAAGCTCTCCTTGAAAGGGCCGTGAGAGAAATCTGTGTACCCTAAGAAGATCCATAATAGCCAGTGAATCTCCAAGGGAGCAGTGCCCCAAACTAAATCCCATGATGTTGCTTAATTTGAAAGAGTATTGAATACATTGTATTCAAATTGCTTTTGACAGCAACATTCATTGCCTCTGGAATCTTATAATTTGATAGAAAACAGGCTTTATTTTTTTTCTGTGCTAAATGAAACTGTTCCTTTTTCACGATCTCAACTGCCAACTTCTTGGATGAAACCTACATGAAGTAGTACTTCACAGGCATATTACCCAGGAATACATGGGTAGGACACACAACAGACACTGGGGTTATAGTTTTTATTCTAATGGTAAAGTTGGAAAATGTTCCGTTGCCTTCCTATGAGCCATTGCACCTTTATCAGGAGAGCCTAAAAAGTCTTTGAAAGGTAACTTCCAGTAGGCAGGTTATTGTCTTGTTTGTTTTAATTATCTTTATCAGAGTGATAACATCAAAAGCATGTGCCTCTCTACTAAATGTTGAATCATCTGGTAGGAGGACATACAGATCACTGTACCCAGGGAAACTATAAACCTGTGACAACAAAGGAAGGGAGTCATGAGTGCCTTATGTATTTTTTGCTCTATCTAATGCAGAGCTTAGTAAAAACCCAGTTTGGAGGCTGAGGTGTGGGGAGAAGCTGAGGCTTTGAAGCCAGAAAAATCTTAGTTTTATTCTTAGCTTACTAGTTTTAGACCCCGAACCAAATATCTGACCTCTAGGAGTCTCGCCTGAAAAGGTCAGTAAGATTGCATAGCTCACAGAATTGAGAGGATCAAATGAGCTAATGTATAAAAATCAAATATGCAAGCAAATGACTGCAAGACTATACACCGTAGGTGCTCAATTAATGATCATTTAATTTACTCATTGCTGGCGTTCCAAATATAACTCTTAGGTTACATTGAACTGAATTCGCCCCCTGTTGCACTACGGCCCATCCTGGGGAGGAAGTCAGCAGATGTTTTTGCCAATTTATTCATATTCCGCACAGAATTTTGAGAGATGAAGAAAAAGTCGGGCCAGGAGAGGGAGCTGAAATCACGTGGAGAAACGACCTAACGGTAGAGCGCGGTGACTAGCATAGCAAGGCAAGGTCCACGAAACGAGGACCGGCTTAGCTGAAGCCGAGCAGGTCTGACAAGCCTGAGGCATGTGTTACGGAAACTCAGGACAGGATCAGCGCCGCTGAAAATTAGAAAGACCAAATTTGGCTGATGACAGCTGCCAGGGATATATGACGAGCAGGAAACAGCAACAGAACACGCAATCAGAGGCTGCTTGACCTTGGCTAAGTGAATTGTTCCAACAGGTATAATTAAAGGCCGCCATATGGACTGCAGAGTGGACAGTTACAAATCTGACTGCGACTTCAGAGGCGTCGACAGGAATCTCTTGCCAGACGAATGCTGCTCCCACCCGTGGCCTGAATACAGAAATCACACTCTGAGGCCATCTCTCTGCCATGGTGACTTAGAGATACGAACAATGCATTCTTTAGTATGGGAGAGTTTATGACACCGTTTTCCTAGGTCGGAATTTTACATGGGGAAGAACAGGGCATCCACGAGGACCTTGGGGACTAAGAAGACCAGAAGTCAGGGTAGCGACTGGGCAAAGAGATACATCTCAGCCTGAGAAGTTGTAGGCTGGAAAGATAATTGCTCAGGTCATTAGCAGGAGCTTCCCTGGGAAGCACAGTATTGCCAAAATTCTAGAGCTGGTCTTCAAACATGAGCTAATGGTAGCTGTGCTTTAACTGTAAACTTAACACACATTTTACATTATAAAATTTTAAAAAGCAATGAATGTTATAACCATCCATCTATTTTGATCAATTACCATACACACGTCCCTGTAAAAAACATGTTACGTACACAATCACATTTAATCTTCACTAGAGCCCTCTGAGGGGGATATTATCATTCCCATTTTATACCTTGGAAAGCTCATGGTTTGAATGAATTAGCTAACTTGGCTGTTCAATGGTAGAGCCAGGACTAAAACCACCTCCACCTGACTTCAGGGCCTCAGGTCATAATCCCCACAACTGGCCAAACATTCCAACACAGGGACACAAAGGCAGACACATAAATGATGTCATAGGCAACAGAATCAGAAGGTGGATTCTTATTTGATTTCCCACCTAGCCTGATGGTAGCAACAAAAGTGCTTTCTGACACTTGACTTATAACCAGAACTTCTACACTCAAAAATCAGCTCTCAACATGGCCACTTAGGCCCAAGATGGTATAACAGTAAGCTAATTTATAGTCATGGTTAATTATAAAACTGTCACATGTTAAATAGCAATACAACAGTGACAAGGATAATAAACTGCCCTCCACCAGGAAGAAATTGACTCATGCAGTCAATTCCAGGCCTGCTTTCTCAGAGTATTGGCACACAAACAGTGACGGGTGTGCATGCAAAGGGGTACCCGGCTGGAACATCAAGTAGAAAGATGATCAAGTGCTCTGCTGTTTTGCCAGATACCTTTCCAAATATTCAGAAAAACAGTCCCTCATCTGCTCGGAGGCAATGACATTGTTTAACGAAAGTTCCTGTGAGCTGGGAAAGTAATTTACCTTCAAGGCACTAAACAAGAATCTATTCTCCCGTACCTGCCGACAAAATAAAGGCATTATGGCATATGCTGTAACTAATTTTAAATGCCACCCTAAAATTCCTATAGTTTTCTCTGATAACCAAAATCCTTGCCACTTCCCGGCCTCAAAGATGATTTTGCTATGAAAATCTATGCACCAAAATAATAAAGATTTAAAATAAAGTGCTGACGAAACTCCTGACAAGGGTTCCTAAGAATCATTCTGAATTCTGACTCTGCCGAGGGCTAACACTTGTTCCCCATTTTTAATGTCTCCTTCCGTTTGGAGAGGTCCTCCACACAAGTGACGCTCCAGGCCTCTCTCCCCAGCCTGGCTCAGACCGTTGCCGTACCAGACTGGTAGAGCCTAGGAGAAGACTGACTGCCGCTGACGCCAGCATACCTGCGGCAAGCGCCCTTTCTGCTTCGCTTCTTCTTGAAAGTTTCGTAAGTCCACGTCACCGAGAAGGAACTATTATTTAAGTTTCTGAAGCACAGTGTTCATCAGGCTGCTGAGCTATGGGACATAAGCCCCATTCCATGACACAGCCTCTGAGTGAGGAACTCACGCAACGGTGACCCAGGACCGTTCGTCCTGGCCCGCAAGAGCCAAATGTGTCAATCTCTGCTCAACTTCAAATTCCATGCCATCACACTGACAGCTTGAATTTGACCAAGATGGCAGTATTTACACCACAGAAATCTATAAACACTAAAAATCAGCCCTCCCATATGTTAAATATTTACCAGTATATCTCCAAATGGAAGACATATTTTGATCTATAGCCATCTGACTCTTTTGTTTATCTCAATTAATGAACTCAGAAGGGGGTACCATGTGCTGCACTGTCCCAATCCCCAATGATTTCTAAAGGATTCCGTACTTCTTATTTTTCTCAATCGTCAGGAAAACTAAAAGGTGTTTGTTTTTTTTTTAATTTTAAAGGGTGCCTGTCTAGTTCTATATGTCTCAGCTCAGAAAGAGACTAAATACAAAACAGTGAAGAATGGTCAAAATGTAAAGCAAAATAAAATCTACCACCACTTGTCTGGAAATAGTTCATAAAAACTTTTCCTTAAAATAAGACAGGAAAAGATGTTAGCCTTCTTTACTCCCTTTCATTCTTTCCTGTAATGTTTTATGTGACTTTATAACTTTATTTTATTTATTTATTTATTTTGCTGAAAAGAGCAAGCGTTTGTTATGGTTCAGCGTCTGTGGTTCAGGGAGGGCATGCCCAGGGTGTTATAAAGGTCATCACTACATACTACAGTGGGTAGTGATGTTGTTTCTTAAACTAGGTAATAGATACACAGTAGTTAATTTTCTTTCTGTTATGAACAAATACATATATATATGTATATTTCAAATACGATGTATTTCCCAATAAGAATATAAATTTAAAACAACAAAACGATATAGAGAATTACCTAGAAATTATTAATGTAATAAAAAAATGAAAGTAATGTTACATTATATAGTGAAATAATACTTTAATGCATAGCTTCTTTTTTTATAAAAGGTATGTTCAGCCCTGGAATATTTCACGTTGCAATTTTAGCAAATTCTATAAAGTGGTGGTGGTATTTCAGACACAAGGTCTCAATTACACAGTAGCTGCTCTGCCTGAAATTCTAACGGCTCCCCTTCTCAGTTTCTTACAGGGCATTTCAGCACTTGATTTATTTAAAAGTATATAATTTTAATTAAAACAGCTGCATGGAAACAGCCACTGGTATTAATAATAGGATGCTAAAGCAACATTAATAGAAAACCTTGATTGAAGTATATAAAGGTAGATACCTTTCTAAATTTAACCTTTCATTTTTTAACCTTTTTTTAAAAGAATACACCAAAACTTAATCTGTATTTGCGTACGATGGCTAGTTTGGTCCTCTGGGGCGAACCTGACATCACTATAGACGCACACTGTCCTGGAGAGAACGCTAAGCTGGTGAAGAGCCAACATATCATCGGAACTTTGTCACCGAGAGGCCACAAAACCTTGGGTGAGCTCTGTAGTTGGGCCGGGCTTGTTCTCTCCCCTGTAAAATTAGTCTACGAGGTTTCTAGGCCCTTCCTGCTCTAGCATGCCAGGAGTCCCTTTCTCTCTAAGGTCTCAGCAGTGGCCCACTGCCTTTGTCTCAGCTACAGGCACGTTAATATAATGTGCCACGCATTGTCTGACTTAATTAAAGCGATGTGATTGCATTTTGCCTTTTAAGCCTCCCTGAACTCCAAGTTCTCCGTCCCTCCTCCACATGTGGTCTATAAAAGAGTGGGGTGCTACTGAACAGGGCATTATTGTGTCCATTGTCCCCTAAATCTCTGCTGTCAACATTTCTTCCCTACCCTTAAGTACTTAGAATGGGGCAGATGTCACTTAAAGTCTCCTGCTCCCTGAATCCTCCACTCACTCTCACACTCAGCACGGGACCTTTGCTCAGCAAATTTGAAGAGCTTACACATTGGCTCTAGACCCTCTGTCTCTCTCCACCCACACCCCCACCCCTCCAGTTCCACTCCTTCCCTTGAGGAGGTGCAGAGGAACAGCTTGAGATAGTTGTTTCAACTATAGAATGCATTAATCAAAGTGATGATATTTTTTTTACATAGACCAAAACGTTTTGAGCCAAACTTAAACATTTTTTAACATGACACATAAACTGGTATCAATACTACCGGCACATCTCAGTCAGGTTTCTGCGGGTCCTCCTGGACTCTTTAAAATCACCAGATGCAAGTTGGAGAGCCCTGGGGCCACCTGGCCCAGTGACTCATGTGATTCATCAATCTCTGTGATGTCTCTGATGACAGGTCCTTTGGGACACCAAGCAGCCAAAACTGACCACCAGAGTGAGAGGGAGCTTTGGGACAACTCAGACTTTCCTCGTAATCAACTTGTACATCTTGGATAGAGACAAGATTTGGGTGTTTGAGTCTAAAAATAAATTCTGTTCTTATCCCAGTGTAACGGGTGGGACAAAATGAGCACAGAGAGGCTAAGTAAGTTACCTAAAGACTCACATTAAGTATCAGGCCAGGGATTTGAACCTAGGTCCACCCCATTGCGTCCAGAGGCTATCTTATCTCTAGTTTCATAATGACTATTGAAAATGCCCCTCAGTTCAAGTTATATTAAACTGCTTTAAGTGTTTTTGTGCTTCATTTCTTATTTATTTGCCAAGTTTTCTCCTTATGTCATTATTTACCATTGACTCTCCATTCTTCCTTCAAAAACAAACCTATTCATGCTCCCTGGGCCCCTGTCAGGAGAATGTTCACCTCCATTTCCCTCCTTTGTTCTGATTTTATCCACTCTTCAAGGTGTGGCTTAACTTTACCACCTGCTGGCACTCTACCCGCCCACCCAGTTCAGCAAAGAGGAGGTCTCCCTTCTCTACCTGCCTTTGCCAATCGAAGCACATGCACTCACTCTCTATAAATAATCATACGTAATGTCTGGGTTTTCAGTTTTAACATAATTTCACCCACAAAGTAACTGGGAGCATCAGTGTTTGTGCCCCACTGGCTCATAGCAGGAGTTTAGCAAATGGGTTGAACAATTCCAGTAAGTGACTCCTTATACCTTACAGGCTCTTCCTCCTTCTTTCCTTTGCAAATGCTTGGACATGACAGATCCATCAAAACCTCATTTATAATCCGGAATAAATAAATTATTCTGAAATTCACTGAACTAATGCTGGCATTTCCATCCCTACTTGATAGCATGGCCTGTAATATATCTCAGTGGCTCAGCAGATGCATTTCTGCATGTTTACCACCAGGGGGCATGCTTTCCTTTCTTTTCAAGGTCTTCAGAAATCTGGATAATCTACTTCGCAAAAAAAGCTTTTTTCTTTTTGGGGGGCTGGGGAGATGACACTCCTCTATCCATCCATCCAAGCCATAACAATGGAACACCCAACATTATACTTGTCTCTAGACAGGAGAAGATCCCCGAACACCCTCCCACCTGAAGTCTGTTTACTAAATAGACAGGAATCCGGGGGCAAGAAGGAATGGGAGTATAGAGAATAGCAAACCTGTAATGCACGCCAACACCCACATTTCCCCCTCTGCATCCAGGATGACACCTTCATATCGTGGGAGGGCTGGGCACTGGGTAGCCCTTTAGATGCCTTCCCTACTTGAATTCTAGGCAGATCAGTTCTTAGCCACAGAGGCTGGGGGTGGAATTCTATTAATATCCCTTACTCGCTGCAATGCCCCAAACATCCTGAAAGCCAGATTTCCTTCCCAATGTGACATGACAGCCCACCACCGTTCTTTCCTAAATCCCCTGCAGTCTTACAAGTAGGGTGCTAAGTGACCTTTCTTTGAAAAAGTGTATATAAATGTGCCTATTCACAGAAATCTAACAGCGCTGACACCTAGTTCTCCAAAAAATGTAGCTTCGCTCAAACCATAGTCCACTGACATTTGCAGAATATGATTATTTCTGATAGTGGGGAACAAAGGGAGAATTGTAAAGCATACGCTTTTATCCAAAAGTTCCCCAGTGCAAAGCAAATCATGATTTTTCAAGACAGGTGCAGTACCCAAGCGCAGAGTATCATTCCTTTCTCCTTTTCTGGAAAGAGAGGGGTTTGTCTTTCCCTAGTGAACCTCACAGCTGCTCCTTCACACTCCTCACTTCCCTAGACATTCCTCTTCTCCCAGACCCACTGACGCTTGGGTCCCAACAGCCACACGAGCTAATGGTTCTCTGAGAAATGACGAATTTTCTGAATAGTACACAGGCCGCCCTCGCTTACATGCTGGGGAAAGGCTATCAGATTCTGGGCAAAGTGCAGTTCAAGTCAAACTGGACATGTCGAAAGTTAATGACTTTATTATGCTTCATGCTTTGTAATTCAGTCATAAGCCATGGCACGTTGGGTATATTTTTTCAGACACTTAACAATTAGGAGAACTAAAGGCCATCAGCGTTACCAGATGGTCATTAACTGGAAATGTGTTGTTTAAGCAAGATACACCTAAGGGGGAAAGGCTCTCATACACGGTTTAATTTTCCACGGACCTCTTCATACCTACCTTTCAGGTGGAGAGGAGAGCTGCAGAGAAAGAAGGTGGTCTGAAAGAAAAAGATTATCTTACCTATTTTTCAGCCACCCTCAACAAAGGTGAGGTGGCTATGTATGCGCTGTGTGGATTCAACTTACAACATCAGAAAGGAAGCAACCGTGTGTCAACAACACGTAAATTTATATCCACATGCAACAGTCTTCGCAGCATGCTATGAACTTGAGATCAAACAGGTGAGAAGCAGCGAGGTATTGTATTTCATTGAGGCAAAGTTGAAAAAGTAGGTATTAAACAAGGACAGGTAATAGTCGAAAGTGAAAAAGGGAGTGGGAAGGCAGACCATAGAGGGCTGAGAGAATTTGAAAATCAGCTAAATTCATTTTGTCTACTTCCACTGCCCATAGGCAATTTCATTTTCATTCTAACATGTTCAAGGGGCTCTGCCCAGGACCTGAGATTCCCTCAGAGTTGTTGGGAATCTCAGCACTTGTGTTTAAGGATACATCAGGGAACCCAGGTAAGGGGATAAGGAAGATAAACGAATTCATGGAAGGAGTGTTACTTATAACCACCTGTTTATGAGCAAAACCCAGTCATAAACACATCTGTAAGCAGAAAACACAGAGACGTTATTTTGTCCTTTTGACATACATTGTGGTATTTAACTCCCATAACAGCAGCAAAGATTGTAAAGAACTGATTGTAACTGTCATAATTAACCATATGCACTTCTCCACTACAATGTATAGCTTTGCAACTGGCAGACCTGATCAGGTATAAAAGAAAACAGAGCTTTTGAAATCCCAGGAGGTGGAGGAAACGACCCTTATTCAATTCCTCTCTTTCTAAGTTACAGTGGGTAGAGGCAAGATAATTCCCCAGCCATTTCAAATATGGAAAACATTCAGAGAGAAGACACAATTTGGTATCTAAAATGAAATTAGGTTTTGTTTTTTTTTTTTTGCCATTTTGGCTGTGACTTGGAAGAGGTTTATGAAGGACTAGAAAAGACGAGCAGATAGGATGTTTCTGAGTACTGAACCAGATGTTCTCATCTCATTCCTTGGAAGGTGTAAAATGACTGTACAGAAGAAAGTCGCCATGTCTTAAAGGGATAAACTTACCTGGAAACCCTGAGGACCCCTAAAGAGTTAGTTGAGTAAAAACAATAATCTCAGAGTATACACACACACACAACAACAACAACAACAACAACAACAACAACAAGCTTATACTCTTCTGGAAAGCTTAGCCTTAATATCTTCATTATTTTTCTGTTAACATCCCAATATGACCCAGTAAACAAGGATATGGAATAATAATTTTTTTTTCTTTAGATTGGAGAAGCAGGGATACAAGGTAGTGATACGATTCGGCTATAGCACGTGTGGTCTTAAGTTTAGGAGCTACTATTGGGAGGTGTCTACGCCGACGGATTGCTAGAGCTGGAAGGTGCCTGGACAGCAACACAGCCATCACTGTGCTTGCTACCTATTCTAACTGTCACACACACAACACCTTTACTACATAGTTCACTGAGTGGAATGCAATGCACATTCAAGGTCAATGTTCTTTCCACAGGAAAAAGAAGCAGAAGCCAGTGGGGTCAGAAGTACGTAAGTAGGAAAAAGAATGAACCATGAAGATACAGAAAAGGTGTGACTGCAGAGAATTAAAATGACTAAACGTAAGAATTCATAGAGGAACACGTTATTAACTGGTTAAATTTTGAAAATTTGACTTTATGTGATCTGTGAATGTAGCAACATTTCTTCAGTTGTCTCCTAATTCAGTGAGACAGAGTTTTTCCAAATCACAAACAACTCAATAGAATCAACGCCATGTATTACCACAAAATATGGGCATTACATTGGTAGTAATATTTTTTGATGAGTGTTATTACTTCTGGGTGTAGAAATTGCAATTAAGTTAAGAAAGAGCCTGGAATATGAATCTTTAAGTACATAACTCAAACAAGAATCCTATAAAGTGTAGATGATAAATTCTATACTGCCCATTTATTTTCATTTAGCCAAAGAAGATGTGTCAACAGATTTTTTGGGGGGCAAGCCTGTGACACCAAAATGTCACTGATTTGTTACTCCGACTATTGCTCATTATTATTTAAAGAATTTGACATCACATAGTAATATGTTACAAAAGATGCTAATGGGTAGGAAGCAGCAGAAAGAAGACAGAAAGAAATTATTATTAAATGAGGCATGGCCAACATATAATGGTTATCTGACTATAAAACCATTTTGTGGCTGCTTTATAACGGTGAACTAAATATAAAACCATTTTGTGGTTGCTCAATAACATTTTTTCAACCAAATCATAAAACTTTAACAAATTCTTGACCAAATATAGGTCAGCCTTACCTTTTTCCTTAAAGTAAATTAGTTTAAAACCCATTCTACCCTCTGAATGCCTGTAACTACAGCAAATAATTATGTCAAGAACTTAGTTTAGTAACTTCTTCTATATTGTAGCTCTTTTATTTCCCATTATAACTCTGTAAACTGGGTGTTACTATTCTTATTTTGCAGATGAGAAACCTGATTTTCAGAGAGATGTGGTAACCTGCCCAATCACGGATAGTTAGACAAAGAACAAGGACATGAATCCAGGTTCAGTGGATTAAGTGGCAACCTCCCTCTGCCTCCCCAATATAAGTCCACATCCTAAGCCCCAAACCTATGAATATTTATATGACAAAAGACTTCCCTAAGTTAAGCACCTTGGGAGGAGAAATGTACCTTGGATTGTCCAGGAGGGATCTAAATACAATCACGTATGTCCTTAGAAGTTAGACACAAAGAAGAGTAAACCCACAGAGAGATGTAAGTCTTGTGAACATAGAGGCAGAGACCGGAACAATGTAGCCGGAAGCCAAGAGATGCTGGCAGCCACCAGAAGCCGGACGAGACAAGGAAGGGAATCTCCCCATGGAGCCTCTGACAGGAGCACGACCTTGTCAGCACCTTGACTTCAGACTTCCACCCCCCAGGACCTTGAAAGAATAAACGTGTTGTTACAAGCCACCCAGTTTGTGATAATGTGCATGACCACCACAGGAAACTGACACCCTAGGTCCTCTGGCTTCCTTTCTGCAACACCATTCAAGTTTCCTAACATGAGACTTGTCAGGCTACAGAACGTAGAACATGGAACTAGACTCTCCTTACATCAATACATACCTGACATCAGCCATAACAGACTTAAAAGCTAGGTTCTTCAGACTACAATGAATTAGTGTTCTTCATATTTGATTCAAAATGTTTGAATTAGCACTAAAAAAAAAAAAAACCCTACAAGGATACCAGTTCCTAATTTCACAGGAGTGTGTACCTTCTGTACTGACGTGAATGGGCTCACCCAGGGTGAGCTAGAACATAAATGAAATCTTTCATCAGTTGCGGCTCTCACTGAGTCAACTTGAACATCAAGGATGCCAATTCTACCACTGATCTTTTATACGCTTAGTTTGAAAGGTGTGGAAATAAGGACAGATTTGGCCTAAAAGATTTTAAAATTTTTCTGTTCTTTCTAGTTCTAAGAGTCTGTATAATTACCTTTCTGTTTCTCAATAAATATTTGTTGAATGCATAAAGGAATAAATGAATGAATGAATAGGTTACTGTGCATAGAGTCAAAATAATCAAGCCCCACTGTACTTCAGTAACAAATATTTAAGCCAGAAAGAATGAATGTCTTACCAAAATATCACTCACCAGGACAACAACCTGAACAGATTATAAATGATCATATTAAAGAAATAACTAACTAACTCTATGGTAATAATGCCACTAAGCTCCCTGGGATGAATTGTTATTATAGGAAGCCTATGAAATTTTAGGTTTAATTCAATGTGAGAAAGAACCTGCAAAGTGAAGTCTGAAGAAAAATGTTTATTCCCAGGACGAAGGATAAAGGCACTTTCTCCATGTTAGGCAACATTCTAAGTACATTGCAGCACGCAATTATTTAATGTTCGCTACAAACCTAAGAGGTAGGGTGTGTCCTTTTCCCCATATTACAGGTGAGAAAATGTTGCAAAACTCATTTAAGTCATACAGCCAGTACAAGGCAGGGGGGGCCCATACAGAATGATTTGTCAAAACATTTGTGAGATAATCGGGGCAGAAGAGTTGAAGAACTTGAAACCCAATACTTCACTGATTTCGTCTTTCATTTTGAAGATATATGTGTACCAGTGAGACATGCCAGGCATTTTGCTAGACTGGAGATAGATTGGGAAAAACTATGAACTAATAAAATGTTCTAAAACAGAGGAGAGTAAACGAATGGGAGAGAACAAGCTGAAAAATAATTTTAGAAAACATAATCATAAGTGAATTTTTAAAAAGTGTCTAAGTTTTCTTTAAAAATTCCTCAAATAGACACCTTTCCTAGTATGTTACTGGGCACGGCCACAAGATATCCTAAGCCCCGGTAATCTCAGACAGTGACATGAAGATGTGAAAGAGCCTGCGAAGTGGGTTCTGAAGGGGCTCCAGGAACTCACGTGAAGGAAAAAGTGATCTTGCCAACAGTGAAAAAGGCCTAAGCAGAAAACATCTGGAGAACAGTTTACATAAAGAAAAGTAATCCATCTGGTTCCAACAAAGCCAGAGATGACTTTAAGCCCAGGAGAGATGTTTCTTAGCAATTCTAAGTGGTCAGGTCAGAAATCACTCTAGTCTGCTCCTCCCAACCTTATGTAAAGTCAGTCGACTCATGGGCCTCAGTTACATGACAGGAAGCTTGGAGAAGTGCTCAAAGGCTCAAATTAGAAGGAAGTAGGTTTGAACCCTAACTCTGCTAAATACCAGCTGAGTGACCTTAGGCTGGAGGCGTGAACACTCCCAGTTTTAATTTCATCATTGGAAAAAAGAGATAATAGTAGTACTCGCCTCATAGATTGGTAAAGAATTAAACATAATATTATGTGTCAATTGCCTAACAAAGCATTTGGTACATAGTAAGTGCTCCATTACTGGTAAGTAGTAGTGTCATCATCTGATTGGTAGATTGATCAATTACTGTGGCTAGAATGATTATTATTAATTTTGATCAGAAGTGTCTCACTGTTTCACCAGATACCTGGGTTTCCTCCTTCAAGGCGCATGGTAGGTAGGATTGCACTTGCTTATTCCCTTCAAGTTATGTTTCCCCATGTGACTAACCTGGGCTAATGGAATGCAGGAGGAAGTAAAGTGTTACTTCCGGGCAACAATATTGCAAGGCCAGTCACACTTCCCCTAAATTCCTCCTTCCTTCTAGGGTAACCAGGAACATTCCATGGGATGAGCGTCCATCATTTAGGCCCCTGAAAAACTATGGCACAAAGCAGAGACCCTGCCATTCTACGATGGATATAGAGTATGAAATGAGAAAAACTCCACTGTGTTAAACAACTAGGGTATGGAGTTTGTTTCCACAGCACAACCTAAGCTATCCTGACTAATACAATAGGGTCCTAGATTTGTTTTGGCCGATAACTTGCAAGTAATAGAAATACCTTAAATCCACTTACATATTGATCCAATCTTTTAAAATCTCTTGTTTTGGTTCTTGCTACCTTTATGTCCTTTTCAAATGTGTATAAATCAAGGCTACCTCATAGATTGAAATTTCCCCAGGACAAAGACTATGACTTTGTGATTCTTATTATATACGCAACTTGCAGCAATACTGAACAGGATTTGGCTTTTAATAAATGCCTCATTGGCAATGACAATGACAATGACACTAATGATCATAAAACCATCTGCATTATAATCCCTCAATGTCCACTCCTACTGACCGCTATTAAATGGCTCCCTTAGAAGGACAGATATTTTGAAAACAACTGTCACCAAAGAAGCCATGCAGGTAGGTATTTTGCTCTCTGTTTTAAACCTATTCTGAGCATAGAGAAGCAAATCTGTAAGGTTGACATTCCTGGTCCGTGCCATAATGCTCCAGAATAAGTAACAAAAACTCAAACGTGTTCATGTTCTATAAAGGAAGCATAGAAATAATTAGTCTTCATACAAGTTTTCCTTATTAGAGCACTGATGCATACAAACACTTAGAGACAATTTGCACACCTCAGAGAGAAGCAGGAGCTGGCTGGATGGCACCTATACAAGCAGATGTGGTGATCTCCCTTCCTTCTTGCAGAACCCTCCCACATCCTAAGGCCCAGGGTCCCACTTGCTTCAGCTTGGCAAGACAGTGGCCAGAGTGACAAGACCGGTCATCATCCTTGAACACAGTGCAGCAGGGAAGAGAAAGGTGGGCAGAGAAGCCAGTGAGCCCGAAAGTGGGTGAGGCAATGTGCCCAGCTGGAGAGGACACGCCTTTGACCTGCATCCCTGCGCTTACGCCAGGAGTGGTCTGTAGCGCCAGCCCTGAGTGGGTTCGCAGCCCATCTGCACTCACTGCTTGTCAGCACCTTCGCTCCAGATGGCACTACAGATCCGCGAGGTGCTCAGGTGGAGCGTGTGGATGGATGAGAAGCAGGAAAGGTGAGAAGGTTGAGGTCTTGGGTTGATCAACGTGAAAGGGCACAAGTTCAGTTGCTTTTAAGGTGAAGCACAAAATTCTTATAATGGCCGACTATGGCCTGAGTTTTCGGACCCCCTCCTGCCTCTCCAGCCTCATCTGCAGATGCTCTGCTCATCTCTCTTTGCTTCAGCCACTTTCACCTGAAGTCCTTTAAAGCTCCTTTGCACACCCTTCTCTCCTAGCCTAGCTACCTCCCACCCACCATTCCAAGTTCAGCTCAAATGTCACCTGCTTGGGAAAACCGTCCTTGACACTCCGCAGCCAGCCCGGAGTGAAACAGCTTCTTCTGGTCACCTGTGCCTACTGAAATTTCCCTTCGTGGCAAAACTTATGAACTTATGAAAGTTAAGTTTTCACTTTGTACTAGTAGGTTAACTTTTTTAGTGTCTGTGTCTCGTACTAACTAGGAAGCTTCATGAAGGAAGAGAGCACGTCTACTCACCATCAGATCTCTAGCACTTACTACCCTCCCTGACACACACACACTGCTCATCGAACAGCTGTTAAATGAACAAAGCTGGTGAAGGGTACGGAGCACAGGGCGCCTGTGAGCTTCCTCTCTCTGGGACAGAGCCTTCTCCGCCTCCCTGCCAGCCCCTGGCTCCCTGAAGCCTTTCCCAGGAAGGACTTGGCCACCTGCCCATGGGCGGCTCATGGCCCCCATCTCAGGTGAGCAGCATGTTGGATGGAAGCGCCCACTTAAAAGGAACTGTCTCCAGAATGGAAATATGTCCCCAGAATCGAACTAAAGCAAACAGGGTTTAAACATCAACCCTCCAGCACAGAGAGCCAAACCTTTCCTTCACTCCCCTCCTGTGACAACCATGGAAGTTTGATCAACACAGATTGATCATCAAATCCTCCTGGAGGTACTTATGGAAAAGGAACATTCCTAAATCCTAAGAATCTCTCCCCCCTCAAAAAAAAAAAATGCTCCAGGTATTTTTCATGATGAGTGAAGTCTGGAAACAAGTGGGTTGGGGAATGTTTTTAAGAAATACAGCTTCCCTATCCCATGTGTTGGGTTAAAGGTCTGAGAACTGTGATAACTCTTGTTTTGAAAGAGAGGAGCATTGCGCGGGGCAATTCAATTTCCCGAGGGAACGGCTCCGAGGTCTTCAGGCCAGTCACTGTAAGAAGCACAGCCACAGAGCTGTGTCCAGACAGCAGGGGATACCCTTCTCCTGACAATTCAGGAAGCTAGGTCTTCCTAAATTAAGCTATGACTGCACAGGAGGGGGCCACACAGAAATGCACAGAAGAGCAGACATTCCCCTTCCTGCAGAGGCAGGCGAATGCCTACCGCTGACCAGTGGAGCTGGGGCCCGCAACTGGAAACGTGAAGGGTGTTCCTGAGCAGGGAAGCAGCCCCCTTTCCTCCACAAAGGACTCCCCATACTCACTGGCAGGTACAGTTCCTCTCTCCTTCCTAAACAGAGAATAAAAGGCTATAAACCAAGGCTGAAACCTTGAAACACTGCATTTAGCTACAGAAACTCCTAAGGAAGAAAGAATCAACAACAGTAACAAAACTCTAAAAATGAGCAGAGAGAAGTTTATGAGCTACAGAGGGACTTAGGCCTGAATGAATCTGAGCCACGTGTTTGAGAATATGAGCTTCGGAGGGAGGCTGACCATCGGTTCCAGTTCATTCTCCGCCATTCACTAAACGTGTGCCTTAAGGTCAAGTCAATCTCTGTGCATCTCAATTTCCTTATCTATGAAGTAGAAGGAACAGTAGTGACCTCTTAGAGTTATTTTGAAAATTAAACAAAATTTAATGAATGCAAAATTTAGTGTTTGCCAAAGGCCTGGCAGAGAGTGTTCAATAAATGGTAGCTATTATTATTACAATTTAATGTGTAAGGTTTCAATTCCATATTATAAATATAGTTATCAGGAATATCAATGTGCCCACATTCTCCTAGGCAATAAAGAAGTTGATAAGAATTCATGTTACAAGAATGAAGTAATATTTTTAAGTGAGGCCGTTAGCTCATAAATTTTTAAAAAATTAATCTTATCGTGGAATAAAATCACAGCATGGTTTAAGACTGTCCTTATGAAGAACTGCTAAGATACAGAGGTACTTTAATAACTTTCTAATTTTTTTTAATGGAAGAAAATCTGTTAGAAGAAGAAAGTTAAGGGAGTTAAAGACTTCATTCTTGGTTATAAAATCTCCATTATACACCCTAGAGAGGAGAGGTAAAGGTCGGGAGGAGGGATTGTCCTCATCCTATTTTATTCTCCTTGGTAATCTTCCTATATCTAATATCAAATATCTAGTCAATACCACTAACATCTAATTTATACCTAAAATCATTCCATATCTAATGTTGCTTGGCAAAAACTCTATTTAGCCTCCCCTGGGCTTGTAATATAGATATTCAGTTTTAGGTTCCAAGAAATCAACTTAACATGCCACCTAGCCTATGTCTAAAAATTCTAAGTGCAAGAGTTTACATCTTTGCAAAATCTGTTTCCCATAATACTACCCCTGTGACATAACAACATGTAAAAGTAGGTCTTCACTGAAGGGGGAAGCCCACATAACTGGTGTATTTCAATACAAGAGTAAATAAAAAGCAAACGCATGAAATGGGACAAAGAAAAGAGCCAGAGAAACGGACAGAATGATTTCTTTCCCCAGGTCTAGGGAGGCCCAGGAAGAAGAGAAAGGGGCCTGCAGCCCCCAGGAGGTATTTCTCACAGGCCGTCTGCTCCTGTGAGCGGAATCAGAGGAGGGTGCAAAACGGGAACAGGTCCTGTCCCTGAGGTGTCCGCAGGAAACACCTCGAGGAGGCGGAAGATGCCAAAATACAAAGGGCAGACAACAAAAAAGACTGGGGCAACATGTTTTCAGCTTTCCTTCCATAAATTAGCTCGGCAGCTGCCAGGAGCGCTGCAAAGGCCTGGAGTGGCCACTATTCACAGCTGAAACGAACATTAGATCTCAAAATCGATAAAAAATTTAAAGCCAACAAAGAGGGCCTTAGAAGTCAGGTGACGAGACGTTTGCTTTCATCTGACTCGGAACTTGGCTATTTCTAACCCAAAGGTAATTTGCTTCTAAACTGAAATAAAGGGAGACCTTACAAATAAGGATGAAATGCTGTAATTCTGAACAAACCATTGCAAATCGAGCCTCCTACATGCTATAGGGGTCCACAGTGGTCCATGCACAATCTCCCTTTGCATTCACAGTGGAGCCTCTCAGACCTCATCCCCACCCAACCCCACACAAGTTTCTTAGCTGGGGATGAGGGTGGACAGTAGGTGGTGACGTAGGTCAAAGTGAACTTGAATACTGACTTCACAGAATCCAGACAGACCTCAGAGGAGGGTGCAGCTGACTCCACCTCATGGAACTCAAGGTTCAAAACAGGTCTGCAGCAGACAGGAAGAAAATGTGGATTGTAACTGGGTTGCAACAAGGAAACGGCTGTCCTGACACATGGTATGACTTCAGCCCAAGCCCTCCCCCATCATGGTCTATTGTGTCCCTAGCTTTCTCCAAAGCTCTGTAGACCGTCCCATCCATATCTCGTCATGGAGTTTACATAAAAAGCAGCAATGGTACAACAAATTAAAACGAAATAGCAGCACCTGTCCTGAAATACACTACTGCTGGAGCCCTCCGAACTATCTCGAAAGACACAGACGATGCCACCTTATTTTCCCTAATTTCTTCTCAAGGGTTCCAAATGATAACACACATTTTTGAAAAAAATAAAAATTCTACTGAAATTTAGGCTAAGGTTTCTCGGGTTGTGGTCCCCAGACCACCAGCATGGCGGTCACTGAGCATGAGCACTTAATCAAGGGCAGGCTTTCGGTCCTGACTTGACACAGTGAATCAGATATTGTGAGCACAGAGGGGGGAACCCAATTCTCAGCCAGCCCCTCCTTCACTCAGGTGAAACAGCTGTTCTTCATGTCTTCTAGCTCACTGAGTAGCCTACGGAGAAGGAGGCGAAAGTCTTTTTGAATAACAATATTTATATTCAGGGCAGCATCAGAAGCTAGAGGAGGAAGTTGGTTTTTTGCCCTCTGCCCCCAACCCTGCACCATGAAAAACAGAATAAGTGACATTCTCTTTCCTTTTTTCCCTTTAATTTTGTGACAGGCTAAGATTCCCTGGCCTGATAAATTTAAACATCTTAACTTTTTTAAATGCTCACGACTTAAAACGTTTAAGGATTTTTGAATGAAGCAGACAAATTTTGGAAGAGGTCTTTAAAAACTGATTCAGTGTGGGCTGTGTGTCAGAACAAGACCACAAATATGGAAAATTATAGGGGCACCCCCACAGTGCTTCAGGGAAGAATGAGGATCCAAGAAAATCTATGTAATTCGAGGTACAGTGGCTTGAAGGGATTTGGTTACAGAATCATGAGAGACTTGCAAGATCATCTCATTCTGAGAAGGGTCACCTCGCTAGAGAAATCAAGGTGAGAAATTGCATTTTCTACATGACACAGGCTCAGTGCATCGAGTGAGGGGCAGAGCCCTGTATAAAAGTTGCGCTTATTTATGCTATAATGTTAGACACAGCAACTTTGCAGAGGTGCCTTGGTAAATAA
Organism: Mormoops blainvillei; assembly: GCA_004026545.1. NCBI lineage: Eukaryota > Metazoa > Chordata > Mammalia > Chiroptera > Mormoopidae > Mormoops > Mormoops blainvillei. The sequence goes on along the minus strand of PVJD01001918.1, from coordinate 164,849 downwards.
AAGCCCTGGGTAAGGTCAAAGTATTACAAGTGTGACAGCTTTGCGTAGCTGAATCCCCCAACAGAAGGTGCAATTGAGAAAAAAAAAAAAAGTCTGTGTGTCCAATAAACTATAGCAACAGGAGCAAAGTACCAGACAGACATATAGTAGAGGGGAAATATAACCATTTCTCATCGCTCATCCCTCCATCTCATTAAAAAGGTTTGGGGTTGCGGGGCAAGGTGAGCTGAATGTCAAGTGTCCAGAACATAGTTTTAGAAGAATACAGATGTCCCACACCTGGGAAGTTCTAATAGGTTCTGACACATCTTATCTCCCCGTGTGGGAGCCTGTTGTGCCCCAAACCCAGTGCTTCAAATTCCTTCTCCACAGGTGCGGTGGCCCCACTGCTGCCACCTCCAGCTACCACCAACTGCAGGAGCAGCTGGTGGAATACATTTCAGCACAGAATCTCTGCGAAGTGCCTAAATCCCATCCGGAAGGCTGGGAGCTGGGCTCTCATCAGCCTGCCTGAGCTATTTTTGGAACCATCTTGACTGACGGCTCCCAGCTATTCTCTACTCCTGCGTTCCTTTTCCAGTCCTCTCCCTCTTCCCAATCTGAGACGCCCAGGATTGACTGATCAATAAACACGATAAAGAGCAGACAGCCAGAGAGAATTGGTAAACAACTGACATAAGCAGATAGATTTAGGGAGCAATACGCAGTAAAGAGAATGTGCCTAAGGCTGGGGTGTCTGCAGTCGGAGAGCCCGTATAAGAATTCAGGCTTCACAGATGGACTGGGGGTGGGGCAGGAGGGAGGGGAGGCTCAAAACACACACACACACACACACACACACACACACACACACACACACAAATCTTAGGAGCATTCCCTCCCTCTATTTTTCCCCGCCACATGCTGTATGTGCTTGTCGATTTAGCAGAGCAGGGTGATGTGGTTCACGTACAACTTGCTCCCCAACTTTCCAAAGCTCGCTGTGTTTTGCTCTTAGTAGGTGCTTATGAGTTCAATAGCGGCGGGACAAGTTACAAGCAAAAAGAAAGAGAAAATTCAACGACAATTTCAGCAGACCCGAACCAGCCAGGCTTCTTCACACCTTAGGACTCAGAAACAAAGTTGTGCTCAGGAGCCTTCTCACCATGTCCCGGTCACAGGGGTTGAGCTAAGGATCAACACTGTAAGGGACGCGCAGGCCTGCCACTCAAACGCAAGCTGCCCCCGGCTTCCAGGAGTTGGCACTAATTGGCCAGTTTAATTTTCTTAAAATAATGGAAACTTGGGCTTCAGCTTTTTACAGTCTGGGTTTCCTCTGTTGCCATTGTTTATAATCTTTCATTCTAATCCCTTTTCCCCCCCAAAGATTTTATTTATTTTTAGAGGGAGGGGAAGGGAGGGAGACAGAGAGGGAGAGAAACACGGATGTGCAAGAGAAACATTGATCAGTTGCCTCTTGCGCGCCCCCAGCTGGGAACCTGGCCCGTGACCCAGGCAGGTGCCCTCACCGGAATCAGACTGGCAGGCTTTTGGTTCACAGGATGATGCCCAACCAACTGCGCCACACCAGTCAGGGGCTCATTCTAACTTCTTAACGCCAGTGCTCAAGTACAACAGTGCACAATGAAGGGAGGGGTTTGAAGGCAAAAGGACCTGGGTTTGAGTTCCAGGTGAGCAATTTACACCCCTCCCCCTCTTTCCTCTTTGTACCTGTCTCACCTTGAGCAAACCGCTCAACCTCTTGAGGGCACACTGGAATATGTAAATTGATCACATCCTGCATCTACTTAAAACATCCCCCAAAGCTCTCTGTGGCTCTTCACTTCAGATCTAAACGCCTTGCCTTGATCGGCAAGACCTGCCTTGCCCTAGTCTCTTTTCTTACCCTGCCCTCCGCACACCCCATTCATTCTCCAGCCACATATACTTTCTTTCTATCACGCAGACACACCTGCTATGTTCCCACCGTCACACTGGCAACCCCTCCGCTCGAACAGCTTCTCCCTACACCTTCACCAAGTGGCCTCTTACCTTCGTTCAGGTCTCAGCTTCATGGCCCCTCCCGGGCGAGCCTTCCTAACCCAGGCTCCTCACCCCACCCCGCTCATAAGGAACACAGTTGCCTTCTTCATAGCATGTAGTCCCAGAAAAAGCACGCTATTTATTTGTTGACTTGCTAATTGACTATCTCCTGTCTCTAAAATACAAGCTGTCTTGTTCAGAGCCACACTACCAGAAATATGGGTGCTCAATAAATATTAGATAAATGTTATTGATACATTCGTTTCCTCACCTCAAAAGGGATCAATACTACTTCCCTGGCAGGACTGTTGAGAGGACTAAATGAAAAAATAAACATAAATTGTTGACCAAGTGCCAGGAACACAGTAGGTTTTTTAAATTTTTGGATTTTTTTTTCAGATTTAGAAGGCCACTTTCTACCATTCTAACCACCTGAAATAGCTTTCCCCCACCCTGATAGATCAAGATCTTTGAATTTTTTCAAATGCTCTCTCCAAGTATGTCTAAGTTTTCCTGTGCCAAGATTCCCTCTCGACCAATTTGCTTTGATACTTTTCTTATTAAAAAACTCTAAGAAAAGCAGCCAGTGAAAAGGATTATTTGAATTTCTTAGATGATGTATAAGAAAAATGAAATGTTCAGTCTAAGGAGTGTCCATCTTGCCATGCCTAAAAAGTAGATAGATATACTATGATCCCCCCTAGAAACGGGAACAGGAGAGTGTGGAAAAAATTGTTCTGTAAACTCTGCCAGACTAGAAACGTTGGTGCCTCCTGACTTTCACGGGCTGGCAGGACTGGTGCTCTAAGAGCGCCAGGGAAAAAAGGCCACTCAAAAGACATTAGGCAAAAAAAAAAATTAGAAGCATTAAACAATTCATAGCATACTAATTAAAGAATTTGTTAAAGAACATGGAAATAAGCCATTTTACTTACCAAACAATAGAAACAGAACTTGGGAGAAGCAAGCGGACACACCGCCACGTCCAGCTGGAGCAGCTCGCCAGCACAGGGGCCGGGAGGGGACGGAGGCAGGGCGTCGACCTGGCCAAGATCCGTTTCTAACCCCAGGGTTACAAACCAACAAGGGCCATGTTTTCCTGTGTTCCCCAGGGAGCTGTTTCATGTGTGGAGCTAGACGGTAAGTACCACGCGGACGAGACCCGGAGATGACTCTACCAACGCATGGTGCAGCTCCCACAGAATCAACACTCACGAAGTGACCAGAGCTCTATATCCACTAAGGCACCAAAATTACTGAGTCTCAGGGATACTAATAAGAACATTCAGTTTTCTCTGATCCCAGTACTTGATATATTATTTAAACCACAACTGAGATCCATTCATTTTCAAAAGTAGGGGCAAACATCCAAGGAGATGCCTTTTGCTGACCATAGGGCCTACCTTTGATCTGAATGTGTTTATGTACCCATCTCCCCGTTCTCCTCTTTTCCCCCACTGAGAAGGAAGCTGGTATGACCCACTATTGTACATCGAGGCACAGGGAGAGCTCGTCCAAAGTCAACAGCAAGAGGGAACAAAGACTAAGTTCTAACCTTTCTCCTACTCAGCCTAGCCGCAAATTCCCATTCTATGTGCCGTCTTAGAATCAGTTGTTAGTTTAATGATGGAACCCTGAATGCTATGTAATTATAGCTGTTTTTCATTAATAGGCACCACCTTGTAAAATAAAACATCCAGCTAAGTGGTAACACTTTGAATCTGGAAGGATCCTGGATCACAGCAAGAAAAACTAAACAGAGAGGCTGGCTGTGTCAATACCTGGTGCGGACTTCTTTAAGTAGCCCTCATTAACAATCTGACAGGTATCATTATATGCAACCAGAAAAGTTAACAACCATTTTTGATTCAGGCTAAGTCTCCTTTGAGTTAGAAAAAAATTTCTAAAATATCTATCTTTAAAGAATTTCTCATTTCAAGGCCAAAAGAAGGAGAAAGCCATCTTGCAAAAAAATTAAGTTTATATGTGATTCTGAACAAAGGCAAGGAATAAGACAGAATGAGTTTACCTGCTTAGGTGGGGTTTTCAAAATAACAGGTATCAAGCCAGTCAGTCAAGTTATCAGTTTATTCTACCACCATGTCAGGCCAAGAATATTTCTCACTTTTTTATTACATGAATGTTCCCAAACCAAGAAATACTCTTCAATGTGTAATTCCCAGGTGCGAGAATATGTGAAACACTGGAAATATTTGCTAAGCATTTGACGATATTCAATAAAACTTCCATAGATGTCTAAAGTAGCATTATTTCATTGTTGTCAGATAATAAAGTTGAACATGCCACATAAAATGGAAACTCTGATGGATTTGGCACTGGGCATGATTAAGATTCATATTTCAAAAATGTCCCCTTAATAACAGTTGCTGATGCCAACTCCCAGGGAAGAGATTCAGGACACTTAAAGGAATACATTACATCCTCTTAGAAAAAGGAAAAAAATAAATGGAGCTAACCAAATACTATTTTATCTTTAAATAATTTTCCTTAATGCTCCCTGGCTTGTGGTATTATTCTTAGATATACATATGAAACACTAAGAAAAAATGGATATATTAATCCCAATTTAAATTAATACTTTTAAAATCCCTATAATATATTGTGCTAAGAAAAGGTATAAAAAAATACCCTGTGTTAAAAAATATAATCTCTTACCTTCATTCTCCTGAACAACTAATTTTTGGAAACCATATATTATGCTAGCACACACACTGCATTTAGGCTTCTAACTTTAATAAAATTTATTAATTCAGAATCAGACACAAATTTAGAATTTGTAACAGAGTGTAGGCTAATATGAACCTTTATGGTATCCATGAAGAATGGCTATGTCAAGCCTATTAGATATCAAACCAGTTTTGTTGAACCTATTTGCATTTCTTATAAAAAATATAGTTATTTTAAGCATGTGACAAGTAACTTAGAAGAAATATTTTATTTTAGTCAACTAAAATGGTAGGAGTGAGTCAGACTTGTATACTCTCCAAGATCATTTACTAGGACGGAGATATACAACACACATACATATCCTGATCTAGCTATTTGAAAGCAATTTTATTTTTTCAAAAATCCATGGTATGTTCTTTCATTAATTCAGACTGACTTTTCTTGCTGACTACCTGGAGTCATAACAGGTTACCGCTTATAGTGTCTCAGTCTCTTCCAATAATTCTTAATAGAACACAGAATTCTTTAGCATTCATCTGGAGCACTGTTATCAAACACATTGCCTAGAAAACTAACTTGTCCTTCAAGGCAAGACACTCTAATTAACTTCCCTGAGCTGCCCTTAATTCTGTTAGAGCAATTTCCTCAAATTCTACTTAATTGAGGCAAAGGACTTCATTTTGAGTCAAATTAACTCAAGGCGTTTTATTTAGATACAAGCAATTCTCCTTGGATAACTGTTTTCACAACTATAAACTGCAAAGGATTTAAAATAGTTTTATTTCCAAAGCTTCATAAAATTATCATATAATACAGGACCAGATGTAATGTTCTCTGTTAAAAAGAAACCTGAATGGATTCTTTTGGAATAGGTAAAGTTTTTCTTTTTTTTTTTTCCAGTCTACTGTATCCTATCCACTGGTGAGTTTGGAGCATCTGTATTGAAACTACTAACGCTTGAGCTATTTTAGGCAACTCAACCCAAGTGACTATTGTGAAATCCTCTCTATTGCTCAAATGATCAGACCTATGGATCCGATGCATGGTTTTTTAACCCTAGAAGTCTTACCTCTGACATCCTGGTGTCATCATTTCTTTAACTGTGTTTCAAATACTTGTTTAACTATCCATCAACTGAAATACTGGCTTGCTTTCAATCTAATAGCAGTGGATTAGGATTTATGGAAATTATATTTTTACATCAGACACTTACTCCAGATACCTGTGAATCTGTTTCCCCAAGAGAATTAAAAAAACAAAACAAAGGATGATTATGAATCATTGTACAGGGAAAGTTCCTTAATTAACATATAACTGTGATTGTAGGTCAGTCTGTTGGGAACAGTACAAGATAAAGACAAAGAGTCCCCTTCCCTCTGCCCCACCTGCCACGGCTTACCCACACCAGTGTTTCCTGTTTTTCAAACACACCTAGTGTACTCCTTGCATAAGTCCTTGACTTTCGTGAATGCCTAAGCACAGAATCTTCTTTCCCTAAACCTTCTAAAGACTGGACCCTTCTCATCATTCAAGGTTCAAATGTCCAAATTTCAAATGTCTTTTTCTCAGAAAGGCTTCAGGACAGTTACATCTAAAGACGTACTTCCTCTGTGCTCCAAGCATTTACTTTATCCTATTTCATTTTATGCGATACATCAGGCACTACCTGATGCACATATGTACCTTCGTGTTCGCAAACATCTCAAATAGAATGCAAACCTCATAAGGATCAGAAACAGCACTGATCTCGCTCAGTGTTGCCTTTAGTAGCACCTAGAGGAAAAAATTACCTGCATACATCATTTTCCAAGCTTCTGTTTGTCATACTGTTTGGAACCCTAGGTGATTTAGTAGTCTACTTCCCTAACATAATTTCTACAACTACACCTCTCTTCTGCTGGTCCTAGCCCAGAGCTCAGCAAGCCGTGGCTCTTTGGGGCCCACTCTGGCCTGCTCCCTGCTTCAGGAAATAAAGTGGGACTGGAACGTCGCCTTGCCCATTAGTTTACATATTGACTGTGGCTGCTTTTGTACTAGTGCAATGGCAGAACTGAATTATGATAGAGGATTTAGTTGTTGTGACAGAAACTTTATGGCTCACGAGACTGAAATACTTACTATCTGGCCATTTATAGAAAAAGTTAGTCGACTTCTGTCTAGACTTTTCAGAGTGGGCCACCAAGTCTCCAAGTCTTGATGGAAATATTCAATGATGAAGTTTATTTAATGCCAATGACTCTCATGTATGAGAAAAATATTTAAGTAAGGGCTTCATTCTTCATTGTTTTTAGTCGAAGAAACATTCTCTCCAAAAGAGAGTGAGTTTGAAAGATAACCTATCTCCAAACATATAACTTGTCATCAATAGAATTATTCACTGGTTGCACTTGGATCAATAATAATTAAATTATAAATTAAATGGTGTTTTAGAAGGGAAAACTAAACCAACATGTAATCACCTAAAAAGGTGATAAAATCCTCATCAATAAATACTTGCTGCCTGCAATTATTACCTAATTGTGATATAAACCATGAATCTGGATACAGAGGGTCCAAGTAAACTAGTTCTTTATACAGAACAATTTGAATGGAAGGACATAATGACTCCTTAGGAGAATGAATATATGCCTTCAAAGGTGGTGACAAGCTCAGACACAATAAAGTATGTTGTTACCTAGAACAAAGTACATTTACAATACAAGGGAATGCTCTCCCATGAATACAAATACTACATGAAATTTAGCTCCAGTTCCTGAATTTCCGCTGACATTATTCTGAGTCAGAGCCTGTCCTGAGGCTGAGACGGCCAAACAGCTCGGCCTGTCAGCTCCCACTGCGGTGCCCCAAATCACAAGAAGGCAGGGACAAGACAAGCCAGCACCGGCTGCTCAGTGGAAGCCACATAAATTATTCTTTCCAGCAAGACACTAACAAATGGCACGACCTGGAAGCCCTTAGGAACAGCGGTCATTACAGCCACAGCAAGTGTTTCACTTTCACTTATTAGCTTGAAACCCATTTGCTCTTGTTCTGTTCCAAAGATTCTATGGAATTTCTTGGAAAGGACAGAGCTTTTCCTTTAACATATTTTGATGGGAATCCAACAGTTTTCCCCACTTCCATTCCCTTCTAAGGGTATTCATTTGGTTCATCTCAGGATGAGGGTAAAGGTGAATACAGAAACCAAGACATTGGATGGCACTGTTCTAAAGATGTTGAAAGTTCAATTATTCCTGGAATATTCCTGTATTTCCCCTCTCAGTTAGTCCAAGGGATTTCTGCAGCAATGGCACATCAGTGTGATAATATCCAAATTCTGTTTTCAGGATGTTGATGATCCACTAGAGAAATAAATGATAATTCAGACTCTTGAAGGCTGAGGTTAAGTTAAAATGGACTGGGACTCTGACCTCCCATTCACAGCCAGAAGAAGATAATCCCTGAGAAAGGGAAGCGAAGATATTCATAACATAGGCACGTGTGACTATTGATCACACCCCTCAGGGATAACTGATTTTACTAGTAAAACTCTGCCAGTCATCGACTTCAGTCCTGTAAATATCAACATTCAAAAGTAAGGCACGTTTCCACTGGCCAAGAAAATGTGACGGATTGTTGTGTGCCACTGTGCAAACCTTTACAGAAAGGACGGTTCATGGGACTCATAATTTATCTTTGGCCCTGGGGAAAGACAGCCAGGGGCAATAACAAATTTACGAAATGCAGCATTAAAAGTCTACCAAAAGTTAAAACGAGTCGCACTGAATGTAATAGCCATAGTATGTATGCTTTAGTAGTTATATGGCAGACAAAGATGCCACTAAAAAAAAAACAAAAAACAAACAAAAAAAAAAAACAAAAACTTTCTGGTAGGCGAAGTGTCCTTACCTATAAAATTCAGTTAATAACACTGTCTACTTCCAGGGCCAGCAACATAGGCATGCAACTAGCAGAGCCACACTGGGCCCTGTGTATGTGGAATTCAATGCTTTGCAGTCTTTGTCTTAAAATTCACAAGAATCTTTGAATCTGTGTTTTGTGAGTGGCATTCAATGGGAGTCTTGGCTCATGAGTGGTCTTTCCTCCCCAGGACAGGTTCTTGGCCACTCCTTTTTGCTCCGAAACCCAGCCACTGCTGCTATACAGTCGTGGGTGCCTGGGAGGGTCTACACTCACCCTGTAAGTACCTCCATGCCTCAGGGAGCACATTAGATTGCATAAAGAAAAAGAAAACCAAGAACAACATGACAGTTCAGTGTGAAAGAGAAAGATGATGAACTACAGGAAAAAGCTTTTTTCCCTCTTTATGAACAGAGGGCTTGCATTTTCATTTTGTACTAGGCCCCACAAATGATGTAGATGGTCCTGCCTATCGCATATAATTGTTGTGGGGATGAAAGGATACGATATAAACTTAAAAAATTGAAAATATTACCTGGCACAAAAATAAATGTTCATTAAATATTGGCCCATTGATAGTTTTTGTTGTTTCTTCTGCTTATGTTTCATCATGCACAAACACAGAAGTGCATGTCATTTGTACCACACAACTTTACCAGGGACGGTGTAACCCTTCTGTGATTAAACGGAACTCTTGGTCCCTGTGACTTAGTAGATGAAGATCCTCACTCTTAATAATATGACCTCCCTTGGAATGAGTCAAACAGCCCTACATTCATTTCACACAAGATTCTAAGCCAGCTGTCACAGAACTCCGCCATTAAAATTCTAGACATTGTCCTGGGTACACTCAGCTTCTTCAAACACTGATTCCTATCCTGTCTCCTATGAAAAAATTTTACAGAAGAAGCAATTCCCTTTGACAACTCAGAAAGGTTAGACGAGTACCCAGGAGGCCTGGGGAAACTGGTGTTTCTACTGTTACAAGTTCAAATGATCAACGAGCAATTGAAGCTGTGAGACACATGAGCTGTAAGAATGTCTGTGGTTTGGGGGGTCTGTTTAAAAATGCTGGGATAGAAACCACATGGCTGGGAGCTCAGCTTCTGTTTGGATACTTTTCTTCTTTATCAAATGATGTTATAGCTATCACCATTAATAATGATGGCTCAGAGAAGTCACCTGAGGACCAAGAGCTAATGAGTAGCAGTGCAGGTTTCACTGAACCCAAGAGTCCCTTCTACCAGGCGGCACTGCCACTGTGCTGTTGATTTTGTTTTGTTGCTCTGCTCTGAGTCATCTTCCTCACACTCTTTAGGACGAGTCTGAAGTCTCAGAGGCCTATAAAAATAATACGGGAATGGGTATAGATTTCTATCCGAGGGGGTTGAGGCATAAAACCCACATAAAACTGACACATACGGCACACTACTGCCCCAAAGCCATCTGACCTTGAATGTCTCTTTGAATCACTACATTTAGGTGAAAGAAGGATCAGATTGCTTTCAATCACATTTCCTCATTAAATGTTAGCCTTCTAACACAGTACTGTTTAGAAAGGATTTCTAAACACCCCTTTCTCCTTGGAAGTGAAACAAACATCCTTATCATGGCAATCTATGGTATTTTCATCTGATCTGCTGACATTTCCCCCTTCATAAATATGGAATAATTTTCATCTTACTAAGAAATTTATATTCATCCATGCAGATTTCTCCTGTGACCCAAAGTTTCAAGTCATTAAATTTATCATTATTAATTAATTCAATAAATGTGTGTTAATGCGGGAAGATACAATGATGAATAGACACGTGAGGAGTCCGCCCAGAGACTGGTTCAGGTGATGCACGTGCATTAGTAAACAGGGCGATGCAAGTGGGAGAAGAGCTCTGAAAGGCGTGTGTTCAACTGTGGGAAGCTCCAGGTGGACACGCCTGACGGAGGCAGAAGGAAAGGCTTCACGTGAGTGGTGACCCCGAGCTGTCATGAAAGATGAGCAGCAGCTGGCCAGGCAGGTACAGGAAGGTGGGGTATACAGGCCATAACGTAAAGCATGGGTGCAGGGACAGCGGTACGAGAGAGCTTGGGGAACTGGGGTGACCACAGTCTGTGTGCTAGGACAGGACTACAGTATTGGAAAGAGATAAAAGACTACGAGGACGCCAACATTAAAAAGAGGAGGCCAGCAAAGCACTGGGCACATGGAGGGTGACTCAGCAACAGCCCGGTATGGCATTCTAACACCGCCCTCTCCTTAGCAGTTGTCTCTATGCCTGTATGATAATTCCTAATTCATCCTCTCTCTGGGCATCCCGAAATGCCAAGTATCTTTCAGCCCTATAATTAAAGAGTGCCTTCGAGACTAGTTATGAGCAAGAATGGGATGTTAATATTCCTACAGAGCTGAGCTCAGGAAGCCTCACTCTGCAAAGGTCAAGGTTACAGAAAGGCAACTTAAGGAAGTAGGATTTACTAGTGACCAGAAGTGGTGTTGTCTGTGAGAACCGTCAGCACCTGTCCTGCCTGGAGTGGTGGACTGCATTCATTTGAGCATCAGCACCCCAGAGTTTGACCAGATGAGGCAATGCATGCAGTGGTGGGGTGCAGGGTCTTTGGGATCAGATGGAATCTGATGCGGGGCAAAGTACTTTGCCTCACGAAGTCTCATTTCTAAGATGAGGGTATTCATGCCTCCCTTGTAAGGTTGTGGTGATTAAACAAATCATGCAAACAAACCACCCATCCCCAGGGCCTGGCGCACAGACATTGTTGTGTGCTGTCATCAGGAGCCATGCGTGCAGCTGATGTACTTTATAGAATAGCGAAGGTTTTCCAAATTTTATTATGAATGTCCTTTGTACGGATTCCCATAGCAGCATCCGTTTTTCCTGTGATGAGGCAGAAGAAAGGTCCAGGGAAAATTTGGAGAGGGGAAAGAAAGGAGTCAGTATCTTCACTTAGTGTTCAATGTTTATGTCTTTGAAACGTTCGATGAACCCTGACTGGTGTGGCTCAGTGGGTTGAGTGTTGTCCTGCAAAAAAATAAGGTGTAGGGTCTGATTCAGGTCAGGGCACATGCCTGGGTGGCAGGCCAGGTCCCCAGCAGAGGGTGCTCAAGAGGCAGCCACACATCGATGTTTCTCTCCCTCTCTTTCCCCACTTGTCCCCTCTTTCTAAAAATAAATAAATAAATGAAATCTTAAAAAATAAAAAAAAATGTTAAATGATACTCTCCCCCTTTTTTTTCTATCAGATATGGGGGGGGGGTGTGGATAAACTCAGTCAGAAGTGCCTAGGTACCTGGGCACTTACCTAGTCATAGGATCATACAATATCCAGTATTTCCATTTCTGACAATCGGTAAGTTTTTTTTTAATTGATTCCTCTATCAAAAGGGAGTTTGCCTATTCATAACAATAAGTGAGCAGTTTAATTAAACATTCCAACTACTGACAAGTATGTGAGTTTAATTTCAACTATTAATTTCTTCTCATGAGGAGATGGAAATCCTTCCCTAGCCCTGCCCTAGTTCAATGGCTTTATCATATGGTCTTCACCTATCTTCCTTTGTGTTCTCTTTTTCTCTGTAAGGTCAAAAAGATACAGGATTTTTCCAAGTGATAAAACACGTTACGCTCATGCCACTCCATGACGAGTGCTTGTTTGTGCCGTCTCTCATCTTTGCCTTTCTTGCCCACATTTGTTTGTTGCCACCTGCTGTTTCTGCTCCCCTCTTGCCTTCTGTCTCTGCTGTTCTCACCGCCTCCCCCCGCCTCCTGTCAGCACCCTCGTTGGGGTTAGTGGGGTGGCTTCTTCCCCACAGGTTCTGAGGAGGGAAGGCAGGCAAAGGGCTTCCTGACGCAATGTCACAGGAAAACCACGCGTAGGAAAGAAATAGGCCATCCTCTCTCCGCCTTTAGTGTTTCTAATTTTCTCACTTCTTTTCCCTCTGGGACAGGGGAGTGCCCTTCTGTTTATTGTTTCAGCAGCTTTTATCCTGCCCACACTTGTGGATAACACCAATTTTGCTTCTCTGTCATCTCCTAGATTTCCGAACTGAGTTTATTTCTATCCACATTATTCTTCATCCCACATCCAGGAATTTAGGTCATAACATCCTTTCTTACTTGGTGCCTGTGCAGCCCTCTCACTCCCACCTTTTAAACTAGCTCTGAAGGGGAAAAAAAGCCCTGCACCATCATTTAAGGATGGCTTGATTTACATGACAAAAAAAGAGTACTCATTTGATCAAGAATCAGAAAATGAAATTTATGAAGACTCATGCCTGCCACTAATCACCCGGAGGCCTTATGCGATGCACTTGGCTCCCACAAGCCTCGGTTTCCCCATTTATAATAAGCTGACATTTCAAAATGTACTCCACCAGGCCCACAGGGGGGTCCTAAGCTCATAACCATTCAAAGACTTTGCTTCAGGGCACGTGATCTCTATTACACTTTGTCTCTTTTGGAACACAGATGCCTTTTAACATTTTCCCGCCACAGTGTAATTTCAGCCACTCAGATTACTGTGACTGAACACCACACCTCTTGCTTCCATCCCCCGACACCCTCTCTTGCCTCCCAGGCCCTAAGTAGGGCCCTTCCGTCAGCCACCAGGAACGCCGGCGCTGACAAAGGGTTGGCATCAGGCTCTAGGGATAACAGCATAATTTTTTTTCTATAATACAGATTTTATATAATCAGATTTACTCTGAAACAACTTCATTTTTAGAAGAAAAGTGTATAAGTCTCCTTAAGGTTTATTTCTCTAACTTCTAATACACTGATTTGGAAAGTTTTGTGATTTTTAATCCCTGAATAGAACAGGCAGAAAATTACTCCATTTCTTTTAGAAGCAACATCCCCTGGGCTCTGTTTTTTTCTCAAAATTGATCCTAAAATTGAGAAAAACTATATATTCTGAGATGCTCTGAATCAGTAGGGAGACCTGCACTTTGTGGGCAGCTGTTCCAGAAACTTGAGAACTGAGATTAAAATCTTCTCCTCTATGGAATATGGGTAAAACCTGTGGAGATATGATATCTACAGCGAAAGGGAAGTACACCCACTGGTGTGTTTACCTTGTCATCAAACGGAAATGGGGAGTTTGGGCTGGTACTTGCCAAATGGCTGCTGCACATTCTACACCTCACTCATAAAGCGGTCCTTCTGAATTCCCGAAAGACAAACTCTGCCTAACACTAATGCTAACTGAACTCTTCACCCTGAAAATCTTACTGTGGCAATTAGACAAATAAAATGGATTGGAGTAAAAAAGAAATCTTCAAAAAAAGTAGAAGGAGAAATGGAAACACCCCTTACACAAAAAATTTAGTGCCTAAAACATCGGCCGCCGCAAGGGGAGAGGAACACAGGTTGTGTTGCTCCAGGCAGGTGGTCAGGTGAGGTGGGCAGGCCAAAACGAGAGGTGGGAAATCGGGAGAAAGACCTGGGTAATATCAGTGGTCAGGGCCTGAATACGAAGAATACACATCTGTTACGAAAAAAAAGAAACCATTTTGTTGAGTTGAATGTTGAAATGAACCACCCCCAAACAGAATGTATGAGAGCCTCATCTGGATTTTAGAAATGATGCATGCATCTGAGATCCAGCTTCTATAAGAGGGACAGACAGTGGATAAGAGGGGTGCAGGAGGTACCAGTCAATGAGGGTTCCTTCTGCATTTTCCTTGGCAACCCATAGTACGAACTCTTAAAACAGACATCAGTACCTGGAACCCAGTTACCTCCCAGGAAGTGTTCTTGGAACACATGAATGAAGAATGAGGAAGAGTGACAAAATGTCTACTGATACACAATTCATCTCCCTTCATTAAGTCTTCCTGACTTCAACCAAAACCACGCCAAATCAGGCTTCATGAAAACTTTCATTTGTCTAAAACCCCTCATTTAACAGAGAAAGTAATATATATTCTTCCAGATTATTAGGGATAAGAGAATAAATCTACTCTTCAGTTAACGTTCTTCCTTGTCTTGACAACAAGACCAAAAAGTTGTGATTTACATTTTAGGGGCTTCTACCTCTGGGCTTATTAAGAGTATCTGTATAAATAGTTAAAGTAGAGGAATGGGTACATTTCATTACTTAATTAACTTAATTATTTACTTATTGAGCATATACTATGTCCAAGCAGCTTCAGGTCATGCAAATCATACAGTGGCAGACAGCAACATGAAAATTTTAGACTGCTGACATAAGATGCCACTGTATGTATGTATCGATCTAAGTACAGTGGCTTGGCAATGATTGAGAAACAATTCTAGGAGTATATATATTGCCTCTTTACCTGATAGGTCACAATACAGCATGCCTAAATTGGTAACATGTTTGCCTTCCTTTACAATGTTCAGCTAGAGAAATTTTGCTCCCTTATTTAGCATTCTTTCCTAGAATTCGATAACTCTAGTAACTTTGCTTATGTCTGTATACTTTGTGAGGGCTTGTGTTTTCCATTTAAATCTCTTTTATCTTTCCTCTCTGGTATTTTCTCTGTTTTTTCCTTCCATGAGAAGAAACACTGTCCTTTGGAAGCCAAATATTTGTAATTGAATACTTCAAGCTCATTTTTATCTACAATTTAATTGGATGCTTAATTCCAATTCCTTTATTCTTCTAAAATCTGGATGGATTATAAATGGTAAAGTACCTTCCTGAGTGGACCTTTCCATGCCAGGCATTCACTGTACATGAGAGAAGCAAACGAAAGGGTGATATGTATTTGCAGCCTAGAGCCCAGACACCATTTTGAAATCACACACATACATACACACACTGAAAAAGTGGTCTTAGTTAAAGTGCCTGAAGGAGAGAAATTTCTTCTGTTCGTGTGTCTTTTAACCTGTTCTCAAAGGACATTCTCAGAAATTGAGATGGATGGTACTGCAGTTCTAACTGCTAAATGGTCATTAATTTTCTGCTTCTCTGGGCATCACATAATGGATCTGATAAGGACTCAGCCACAAGCCTTCTTTGTATGGCATATGTATAACATTGATTATCCAAAGGTCCAGGTGTAAATTTCTTAACATATCGGCTCATCATGCTGTGCTCAACAAACATGTTGAAACCAAACTACAAGATCTCATAAGAAGGGGATTACTCTTTTCCCCTCCTTTCTCACCATGGTCTGCATGAATCTGAGGACTTCTAAAGCCCTACAGGAATTTGTCAAGGAAGCTGAACAGGCAATAATGTTCTCACCCCAAAATCTACACCCTTGCCACCAAAACTCTTATTTCTCTGACTCTGTTTTATTTTAGTTCCATTTGGATTCTGCAAAATTGATATCAAGAGATATTAAAGTCAAAAACATGATTTTATCTAATCAGATATGTGTATTTTAAAGATAATATTTTCATTTTAAAACACTAGTAAGCTTTTACTAAAATGATACCAAGGGTTCCAAACACAAGGACAAAAGAACTCATGAAGTCAAAATATTTTTATGAGTTCTGCATTTTAACATCAGTATTTATCATAATACTCTGAGAGAGGGAAAAAAAATTGCAAAATAACCCAAAGATGGTCTCGTCAACAGTCTTATTAGTAATGCTATCGAGGCTGAAGCCAATGCAACTCTGATGATCTGGAAAAGAGTTTATTCTGGACCGGAGTAACTGACCAGAAAGAGTAAGGATGCTTGTTTCATAGGCATCTAATGAACTGCCCAGTCAAGCTGTAGGACTACATAGCTCTCCATTCTTGAGCAACAACAGTTCTCGAAAGGCCCTCCTTTCCAGCTGCAATGCTGTGAGAGCATTAACCGCCACCATCATCACTGTCGCCAGCACCACTGCACCTTCAGCTTGGGCTCCGTCCTAGGCTCTGTTCTCACTCAAAGAGTAAATACGATAACTATACTCATCGCAGCCGAGGAAACTCAGAGTTGAAGTAAATGGTCCACAATCCCATAGTTCATTCATGGTATTAGACAAAGGGGAGCCCAGGCTATTTGGCTCAAGTCTGCTTTGCTCTGTGTAATCACACCAAAATGTACCTATCAGCTGGGATTCCAACATAGATAAACAGTATTATAGGAGGAAATCACACAAAGGTACTTTGTGTAATTGTCAGTTGTTGTTTGTTTTTTTTATTATACCCCTTTTTACTAAAAAGGGATTATATAAAATGCTGTTATAGCAGATTTCTATTAAAAGGTTTCTGGTATAAGAGGTCACCAAAGTTTTGAAGGACAATGGTTCCTACATATATTTGAAGTTGTGAAATGGTGGGAGAAAAACATCTGTGGGTGACAATGGGCTCTTGTTTGAATACGTCATGGCAACACTTTGAAGTGCTACCTTGAGAAAGTGAATAAAAAGTTTGATAATACACTGTGTTTGGCAAGGGTGAGGAGAAACATTCATATATTGCTGCTAGAAATTTAAATCTGCACAGCCTCTTTGCAGTGCACTTGGTAATATTTATCTATATTTGTAATACACTTATCTGTTGACTTAGCAGTTCCACTTTTAAGGACTGACCTAACAGATATTGCCGCACATGCATGCAAAGACTAATGAAGAAAAATACACATCATCTTACTTTCAGTAGTAGTTAAAAGCTGGGAAAAATCTAATTTTATTAGAATATTAGTAGTGTGCTGATTTAATCAAATACGGGATCTCCATTAAAATGTAATATTAAGTAGCCACTAAGAACAATAAAGTAGACTTTTATATTTTCCCACGGAATAGTCCTTTAAGACATTTTAAGTAAAAAAGCAAGATTCAGAAGAATGCGTTGACATTGCGTCAAGAAGGAGAGGAAGAAAGAGGGGGGAGGGGAATACAGTGACAGCTCTAAATTCTACACTCATAGGTTATCCCCAGAAGAATATTTAAAAATATAATTTTTGTGGCTTCCAAGAAAGAGCATTTAGGGACTAGAATTAGGAAAAAAAGACACTTTTTATAAGTTTAGCCTTTGTTACATGTATAATTATTAACTATTCAAGAAAAAACGAAATTACTTTGAATTAATATTTATTTAGAAGAAACTAATATAACTATATATACATAAATAAATAAGTATTTAATAGGGAGCATCCTATTATCATACTCAAATCTAGCTATTACTGATACTATTGATAAACTTTTACTTGGTATATCTTAGATGTAATAAGGAACATAAAGCATTCCAAAGAGAAACACGATTATGTATTATCTTTCAGAAATCCGGTTTCAAGAGCTGAGGTGGAATAT
Organism: Mormoops blainvillei; assembly: GCA_004026545.1. Classification (NCBI taxonomy): domain Eukaryota; kingdom Metazoa; phylum Chordata; class Mammalia; order Chiroptera; family Mormoopidae; genus Mormoops; species Mormoops blainvillei. Next base: position 147,012 of record PVJD01001918.1, on the reverse strand, counting down.
AAGCATTTAGTATGGAAATAGAACGTCTAGGTGTGATGTTGGCAGTCTGTAGGTAATATTACGTATAAGATAACTGTATATCGATTTTCCATTTCCACTAAATCTCTGCGAAGAGAAGCAGTATAGTCAAGGCAAACGGGTGACAGTTAGTGGTTATTCAAATCTTGGAACAGGTGCCAAAGATTGCTCTATAATTTCCCTCCCAAAAGACTTTTAATAGAGAAGAAGTCAGCTTTCCTGGTTGACCCGAGGTGTTTCTGAGTTAAAGGAATGAGTCAAGCAATTCGGCTCTGGGATTTCAGGATAAACCAGACCTAAAGATAAAGCCACATTTCTGGTACCACAGACAGGGAAGATGGCGAAAAAGACAGGAAGAAAACCAAAACTCTAGTGTAATAAACTGCGGTTCACCAAGCTATGCCTAAATTCTGCAAGAGCCACCCCACGATGTTGAGTTTGCCCTAACGCCGAAAATCAAGTATGTTAAAAACCTAAAGGCAGAGAAGCTAAGGCAAAAGGCAAAACCAGACACTAGGCAAGCGGGTATAAGAGAAGAACTATTTAGTAAATACTAGTAGTCTTCGGGGTGATGATTTGGAGAAATCATATTCTTTGATGTTATTTTCCTATAGCTCTGATATTATCATGTGTCTCTACGATGATCCAAAGATAATAGAGTCTATGGTAAGTGGACAAGATTACCAAAGCTCTTCTCTGCCACAGATGACTCAAATGGTGGCACTGGAGAGGGTTTGAGGTTCGTTTCATTTTGTATGCCATTCTATTTCTTTTCTCCTCTATGTCCAAGGGAAAAAATGAACCTTGTTACAGATAAATTAGTAAGGCTTCAAGTTCAAAGTAATTTGGGGGATTCTACATATACCTAAATAATCAGGCATAAACAAAAACTCACAATTTCCATGTGATATACACATCCTTCTTTGTAAAGATTAATAAAATGGCCACACACAGAAGAATTAGCCTTTAGAAGAAGGAAAGATTGAAAAAAGGGAGGGAGACTGATATTCATCAACATGCGTTCCCTATATTCATTCATGCTACACTTATATTTAATGAATATGAGTACATTATATTCATTCCAGCCATACGGCACAAGGTTTGAAAGGGATAGAATAAAGTAGGAGCTAGGAAACCACAGGCGGGGTCGCAGTCAGACAAGGGAAGAGACAACAAACCGTTTTACAGACTTTCATGTGAGCCAACACCCATGAGACCAACGAGAGGGTCATACCTGTTCCAGAACTGCATACCTGAGAGGGTACTGCCCCCCTCAAGGAACTGGAACCATAGGAACAACTGATCTCCAGAAATTCTCCAGAAAGCGGCCCTGTTTTCTTTAGCAATGTGCCAGCTCTCCCTGGAGTTCAATTCACCGTGATGACTGCCAACTCTGTTGCTCTTTTGCCATTTAAAAGCCCTAGGCTGGAAATTTCCTTATTACACATTTCTAAACATTCCTGCCAGAGAAATCAACTGCAGCAATGTCTCTGATCCCACCAAAGACCTCGATTTGCACACTCTCTAATATATGTCTGATGACAGTGGCCAGAGAAGAACATATGGTGCGGTCCTCTTGGAAGTTTTGGTAAGCAGGGGTAGTGAGACTTTGAATGAAAAATGACAAGTATATCATAAATATTATGGATAAAGGCAAAGTACTAGAAAAAAAGAAGATGCAGAAGGGAGAAAGGCAGAGAAGGTTATTAGGAGTGTTTCTGTTCCTTGGGAAGCCTTGGCCGGCACAGAGCTGGGCTGCCAGCACAGACAGGGTTGCCAGCAAAGCTGAAGGAAGAGGCTTTTGCCTCAAGAGTATGGTCAGTAGCTCACTCTTCACACTGGAACATCATCCTTTTTTTCCATGCTTTTCTCTCCATTAAGCAAGAGTGGCACAACAACCCTTGAAAACAGCCATTTCCCTGAACAAACAACACTTTGTGGCTGATAAACAGGAAAATAAATAAAATAGATGATGTCATTCAGTATTTCACCTAACTGACTTTTCAGAGGATGAACATCCCCCCCAAAAAAAAAAATATATATATATATATAAAATAAATATATATATATTTATTTATTTACTGGAGAAGCTCATGACCTTCTACTCAAACTTGGTACAGCTGAATCGGTTGCCCCTTCCAGGGAGCAAAGGAGCTCTGATGGGAAACTTGGGCAATAACACCCTATGCCTTCTATTGAAATGACAGCTGGAGACAAAGCTTCAGGCTTAGAGGAAAACCCTCTCCCCCTCAAACTTAGGCTACAAGTCAATCTTATCTGTTGAATTCTCAAGATATTCTCTATCAGGTTGAACCATGAGTTCTGATGAGTCCATGGGAAGAGGGTTAAGAAGTTCTCATTGCCTGGGCCTGTTTTCTCTCCTAATTTAGTGGCACAGTCTCTTCTCAAACTTCTTCACCCAAGTGCCAGTAATGCCACTGGCAAAAGGGAGATGATATACAATAAAAGGGAGGTGTCTTTGAATTTTTATATTTCTTCATAAATTAAATAACATTCATGCTTATTTGCATTCTTCTGCATAATATGTCACTTAGGTTTCAACGGAAAGTTTTTACTCCAAACTGACAATTAAAATTGACTTCAAGGACATGTATCATTTATGTTATCCTGGCTGGAGGTACATACCTCAACACTAAAGGTCTTAGATTAGTTCGAAGGAGTTTTGTTTTATTCCGTTTCTATTTAACCACTATTCAAACAGTGGGCACTATGTATTCTTTTTCCAGTGCTCTCACCAATATTAACTTCCTTATAAGGTTAAACATTTATCGTGGGAATTCAAAAGTGACTTCCAAAATCCAGTCTTGGCTCTCTCCCTAAATCTTGAATTAAACCAGTTTTACTCTTTCTATGCTGTGATCAAAGTTGGGAACACATCTTTGCTAATGTATTTCCTCTCCGCGCTGCTTTCGGTGGCTCTGAATAGAAAATTCTGGTCCAGAAAACCTGCCAGTATCGGTGATATGGAGAAGAGTCCCTGTCTGCCCAGGAGAAAGAATTCTGAATCCATGGTTGATCAGGTGGGATATATGGAATTAATTGCAAGATAAAGTGAGGCGAGAGCACAAAATCAAGTCCTGACATCCTGATCAGATAACTCTCTCAGTTCTCTGTTCTGCGCATAAACCTCTGAAGCCAGACGTCAGATTCAGCTCTGGGTGAGGTCTTTTACCTTCATGTGCCCCTTCCATCTTATTTTCTTCTGGACACTGATGCGAAAGGAAAGGAGAAAGCTTTCCACAGGTATGCTATAAATTGTATTTAAGAAGCCAGACACAAATGACTACATATTATAATGATTCATTTATATGAAGTGTTTAGAAAAAGCAAATTTACAGAGACAAAAGCAGATCAATGGTTGTCCAGGGCTAAGGGCAGGAGCAGGGATTAACTGCAAACTGACATAAGGACAATTTGGGGGGGGGGGGTGGATAAAAATGTCCTAAATTGTTACTGTGGTGATGTTTGTACAACTCTATAATTTAATTAAAATTTTTGAATTGTAGACTTGTACTGGATGAATTTTGTAGTATGAAAATCATACCTCAATAAAGCTGCTTAAAGAAAGAGAAAACTCCAGTCTTTGGAGAAAAAGGATGTTTCAATTAGGCTTTTAATGATCTAAATACCACGAGAAATGTCTGGCTAATTAGAAATGTTTAAACACAGCAAAATAGGACATTGCTTAATTTAACTGAAAATGACAGCAAAACTAGCAGAAAGCACTCTACTTTAGGAAGTGGTTGTTTATAAAGATTTTTTATATGTCTTATTTTTTGTTAATTTATATGGAACATTTGCAAAAAAGAAATGAATATGCCTTCATTACTTTGTCACCCTGATAACTATATCTCCCAAGAAAAGTTAAACTTAGCTAGCTTTTGTGAAATATTTAATTTGATGAAATAAACAAGTAAATGAAATTTAGAAGTTGAAGTATTTCCTTTTCTGAGATTGTTTCCTATAGAAAAATTCTAGCAAAAAAAGAATCAAACAATAAAGACATAATACTGAGACTTAATGAGTGCTTGATGCCCAACCAGTCCAATTTTCTCCTCCTGGGTCCACAGGAAGACTACATTTCCCAGCTTCCTTTGCATTTAGGAGGGAGCCATGTCTTACAGACAAAATAGGTGCAGAGGTGATGGAGGTCACTCCTAGGGAAGGCAATAAAACACACTGCATAAACATCCAAGCTCGCTCTTTCTTCCCTATGGATGCAGCTCAAGGGAAGATCTCCAAAGTGAGGGCCCAGCTCATAAAAGAATCCTAGGTCCCTGAATTATTTCTTTGAAGAAAGCTGACTAGAAGACCTTCCCAATTTGCACTGGACTTTGCCTGAACAAAGAAATAAACTTTCTTTTGTTGAATTATTGAAATTTTGGGATGTTCATTATAGCTAATCACCCTAATTACCCTAGTTAGTAAGTTATTTAATTTCCTTAACTACTATAATATGCTATAGGACTCAAAACATATTTCTTCCTTTCTTCCTTTTATCATCTAGGCCTATTCTTTCCCTGATACCCATCCTTCCTCTTTCTCTTCCTATTCTCCTACCTCATCGACTCCAGTTACCATTCATTTCAGAGGCAGAGGAAGACATGCATGAGTGGTATTCAGCCTTCACTTTATCGAGACCCTTCTTCAAGAACTGGACTATTTGAATTGGATGAAGTAGAAATAATAGGCTATAATTCTTCATTCTGAAAAGGCAGAATGTGTCTCAAGCCTTCAGCTAAAATGTTGGATTACCATCAAGAGCAAAGCTCTGCCCATCCTCCTAAAAGCAGAAACAAAACCTAAAACTAAAACAAAACAAAAAACCCTTCAGGAATAAATGCCAGGAAAGAAATGTCAGAGATGTCAGAGTTGGCAGCCACCTTCTGGGTCATGAACTTTGCTTTTAAATTTCCTGAAGCTTTTGGTAGTGGAGAAGTGCATTGTGGTTGCTCTAAGGCTTATTGGACGTCCCTCCCACCCCAGGGTTATTTCCCCCAAAACAACGAATTACCATTTCAATTCATTTTCAAGCTGTTTCATTATCCAGGTGCCCTTTCCTCCTTTTCTGCATGTAGAGCAAATGCGAGGAAAGAAGCCGGGACCTGCCCCAGCTCAGAAACCACGCCCCCCCGCCCTGGCCATCACCCCAGGCCTTCATCTCGTCAACCCCAGTTCCCCCCAACTCCACAGTCAAAAAACAAAATAATTCAACTCAAAAACAGCTCATAAAACAGTAAACAAAATAAAGTCAGTTTTTCTTTGCTTTTTTTAAAGAACAAAATGAAACTTGAGGGAAAACTTACTGGAGTTACAGTTTATCCTGATACAGTCTAGATGGGGAAAAATAAATGAAAGATGAAATTGCATCCTTCAAGGTAACAGCTGCAGACATCCAAAAACAATCAGTCCACCCTTCCGGGGACAGACACACGCAAGAAATGTGGCCATTTTATATATATACAGTATGCACAAGTTTACGGGTGGGTGTATATGTACAGTATATTATTTAGTAAAGTCGGATACATATATATATACACACACACATATATATACACATATGTATAGAGATATATACTGGTATACATATATATCCACAATAGACACCAAATATGCTTTTTATTCCCCCCAAATCCTATTCATTTAGCTAAATGGACTTTGAAATATTAATTTTGTTAAACTTGGAAAATGATTCAGAAATTTCCCCACCAAATGCAAGTTAGTCGATTTCCGCCTACGATTGATTTTCTTAATATTTATCTTTAAAAGTAGCATCAACACAAGTTTTGTATGAGTATTCCAAAGATATATCATCAGTCTGACACTGTATCATTTTAAATAATCTGCCCATGAAGTTTCTCAGTGCAGTATTTAACCCTTTCTCTTTTTCTAAAAGCAAACTCCCTCCACCCTCTCCTCAGGTCAGGCCCCAAATGCTATAGAAATTTTCAAAGGCAGACTTGCCATGATCCTTAGAGGTCAGGAAAGGGTAAATACCACCTGGTCATTTCCTGTCATAAAATGGCCACTTGCAAACTGCTAACCGCACAAACACCCATCCCAGATTTTAGAGAGGTGGGGCCAGGTGGAGGGGAAGAGTTGTGAAGTTATCACAATCGGCTGTGTTGTCTGCTGTTGTTTCAAAGGCTCCCAGACCAACCCACTCATGAAGCCCATCTCCGTCTTCCTGCCCAAATGCTCAGACTGAGTCAAGTGCCTACAGCATTCAAGGAGAAGGCGAGACAGGTACATGGGGAGGAGCCTTGGAGGCCTTTGACATCCTACCTATTTCACGCTATATCTTAAGGGGAGAAAACTCTTTGCTTTTACTTTTTTACTGGGAAATGGAGGGAAGAAAATGTGGGCAATTTTCTATTGCTGGTAACCAGACAAGGTATTCTATGCCAGAGTTCAGGGCATCTATCCACTTATTAATACCTGGTTAGAGTCATGGACACACAGCATAAAATATCTCGAGTAGAGTCAATCGATATTAGTAGGGGATTGGGCAGGATGGTTAGAGAAAAGGCTCAGGTTAATTGTTACCAAGCTGCCCAGCTGAACCTAAGTTTGGTTTATGGTGGTGGGAATTCCCATACTAATTCGTTTAAAGTCAGATATTAAAAGGTAGAAGTAAAATGACAAAGAAAAGGAAGGAAGTTACAGGGAAAAAAAAATACAGTTAGAAACTGTGCTCTTCTCCTGCCTAAGGCTGACCCAATAGTTATGGAGGACTTGTTGAGAATAACTGCCACCATTTGAATTTCTCAAACCATTTAAAGGGAGCAGGTTAAAAAAGGAACTAGTGGCCAAGGACAGGGAAGAATGAAAACCATGTGAAATCCAGACAAGAGAAATTTATCACACCCAGTCATTCTGAGGAGGGAGGCAGGAAACTTATTTGTTCCCCAGAGGGACAACTCTTGAGAAAAATCTGGGTTTGGTTTCGTGCGGTTAGGTTTGTCATGTGTCGTCAACCGCAACAGAAAAGTGGGAGCAAACAGCCCTGGAGCAACTGGTACGATCACCAGGCAGGGGAGGCCATGCCCCTGGAGAGGACTGGGGAGGAGGGGGGCAGGTAAGGAGGAGGGGTGGGGATTCAGCTCCCGGCTGCACAGACCATCACCCAGAGCCAGAAGTGCCCCTTCCTGATGTATGGAAGGGAAGGGGAAACAGGCGTCTGGGCATGCTACAGAGAGAGGGAAGGAGAGAGAGCCCAAGGCAACCAACCCGAGCACTGTAAACAAGGAGTGGTTTCTTCCTGTGCTTTCCGTGTAGCTGAGCATTTTATTCCCAGCCCACCTGGTTTAGAGAAAGAAGGTGCAGTAGGCTCATTCTTCCAGGGCCACCCAAAGGTCTCCCTGAGCTGAACGGTGGTGCCTTTAAACCTACGTGAGACCTTGGAGCTTTCAAGATGGTAGACAATTGGCTCTTTTAAGTAAAGAAGTGAAGAATTATTTTGTTACTTTACCTAAAGAATAAGTGGTTTGAGGAGAAAAATCTACCCCAGGCCTTTTTTCATAGACTCTAAAAGGATGGTCTTAATAGCAAGGATGTATTGTTAATGAAAAACAAATCAGAGAATTTAGCCTGGGAAGGCAATTTCTTTTAGATCTTTCTTCATTAGCAGCCAAAGTTCTCTAACTTAGCCTTGGCATGGTGCTTGAGGGGTGAGTATGCGTGTGCGTGTGCGTGTGCGTGTAGCTCACTTTGTTAATTTAGTTTTTCATTTTATTTGAGTAAATGAGGAGAAATGATTCTTTTCCCTACTGAAGAGTTTTGGATTGAGCATGAGGGAGACGAATGTTACTACATTCGTCTACAGGACTTGTCTTTCCAATGAGGCATACAGTAAACTAGTCAGCAATTCCAAGCTTCCAGAGAGAGAACATCTGGAGAATTTGAGTGCAATTAACTAAACTGCATGCCCCTCCCTATGAGTCTCCACCCTTGCAGAAGGGTTCCAAGCAATGGCCTCCAAAGGGGCATGAATGGGGCCAGGCCACACTGATATTGAGTGATTTTTTTTTTCCTTTTCGCAGTTTGGCTCAATTTAAGCCAGGCACTATGGAGTAAGAAGATTCTGTCCGTGCATGTTTAAAAGGTGGCCATGATGAAAAGCAGTCAGAAGTCATTAAGAATGTCACATCATTGATCCGTAGTATTGACCTGTGGAGGTAACAGATAACCCATGCCAGTCTAGTAGTTTAGAAACATGGGTTCTAGTCCCAGCTCTGCTACCAACTTTCTATGTGAGCTCTGAAAAGTAATATCGATCTTTCTTTGTTTCACATCTGTAAAACTAAGCATAAAAAGTGCTGTCTTGATTTATCTCACAGAGTTATTGCGAAATTAAAATAAGGCAAGTTTTTAAAAAAAATCTTGAAATGTACTGTAATAATACAAAATTATTATTCCATCTTTCAGTTCTAAGGGGTCAAAAAATGATCACTAAGCTGTCAACTTTTAAAAACATGCCGTGTGCAGGACACTTCCCGTGCCTGCCACCACCACACCTGCCTCGCTTCAGAAAACAAGGCCCTTAGAAAAGCCTCATCAGCTTGACAATCGTAGATAATTACATTAAAGAAATATGCACTAGACTTCTTTATCATGAGCTTAGATGCATGGCCAATTTGAAATAAACTGGAATAGCATTTGTGCCTGTGTTCAGAGACACAGTTTAAATGGAGAGAGGGAAGGAAGTGATTGTTTGTAATTAGTTCTTGGGGAACGCATGTGAATGCAAACTCCACTTGAAGATGTGTTCTTCCATAACCAAAAGGGAAATATGAATTCGTGAGAAAGAAAACTTTTATGAAGGGGCATATTTTGGGAAGGAGGAGAAGCTTCAAACCAAGTACGAATATGAAGAGTTGTGTACGTACAAGTTCAAGAAACATAAAGTCAGTTTTCCTTGTTAGGCTTGAAAGAAAGTTAATGAATTCAAACCAGGAACTGTGGTGAACCATACCCTTCAGAGAAAAAAGCAGCCACTACTGCTTCGGGAGAAGCACAGTGCTCTCCAGGGAGGGGCTGCCTCTGCTTTCAGTAACACGTCTCACCTTGGGAGGAGCTGGACTTGACTCTGTGCCTTAAGGAGCCAAGAGGCAAAAGGAAAGTCTGTTTGAAAAGCACAGCTCCCAGATTTCAGTGAGAGTTTAAAACAGAGAAATAATGCTTCTAGGAATAGGGATGTATAACTAACTCTGTGTGTGTGTGTGTGTGTGTGTGTGTGTGTGTGTGTGTAGGACAGAAAAAGCATCTGACCATCTTCTCCCTCATCCCCGTTTTTCTACTCTCGTTCCCCTCCTCCCATTTTTTCTTCCAAAATGCAAAGCCAGTCAGACTTGGCTTTCTAATCTTTGTAAAATAACACCTAAAAAGAAAAAAAAAGTTGTCTGCTTTAAGGTCGTGCATATCTCCCCAGAACCCTTCGGGACTGAATCATCCTTGTACCTATGGCTCTGCATTATTTGAAATAGAAGCATAATTAAAAATTGTCTTTGTCGTGTTTTTCTGTGAGCTATCAGGAAGTCATATCTGTTTTTGTTTTTTTGGTTTGTGTTCTTTTTATAACAATTTTTGTTTTTTATTTCTTCTGCTGTTTTTCAGAGTAGACAATCCGCTCCTGGTTGCTGGTTTTAAGTGATACACTCCTTGTTGGTTTGCGGGAGGGGGGAAGGAACGGTGTGGGGAAGGGAAGGTGAGCGGGACGGGGGTGCGCCAGCCCCTGCGGGCTGCTCAGTACGTTCTGTTCTCAAGGCTGTTTGCTATGCGGGCCGCAGGCTTTGGGCCTTTGAAGGGTTGAATACCATCTTTTGATTTACCATGGCTGATGGTGGGGAGGACTGGAAACTCAAGAACACAACAGAGATCCAGCAAAAGAGAAAAAAAACAAAACCCAAAATAACCAAACACACGCATACACAAACAGAAAAACCAAAAGACACGCTGAACTCAAATGAGGTCGGACAAGGAAAAGGGCACAGTGTTGTAAACGCTGCAAACTAGAAGACCGAAAAATAAAGGCATAGCTAAACAAGCCACTGCTCAAAACAGTCCTCTGTGTCCTCGGTACTTTTGGGATTGTAGCGCAGGCATTTTCTAAGTGTGACCAGATGACTGGGAAGCAGATAAAACTGGCATAGCTTCAAACCTCCCCCTTCTCACCAGGCCGCCCAGGGTTTCATATGGTCTTGCATCAATACATTTGCCCATCATGTCTTCTCCGTGCCTCCAAGAAGCCATTCCACTGAAATCTTTTTAAAGAAGCTCTGTATCCAAACATATTCTACACACCCAAACAAATACAGGCTTAGAAAGTCTGGACTCAGCTATAACACTAATCCTGTCAACACAGGGCACTGACTTTCTACTGAGTAGAATCAGCAGGAATACAGGGTTGATTTCTTTTCCTCCAAAAATCAAGAGGTCCCCGTTTTCCATAGAAGATCAATTAAAATTTAGTCAAGAAAGTAGAAGCAGGAGACAATGTGAGGCCATAGCAGGGGAATTTCAGAAGTATCTGTTATAAGTAATTGCAGTAGAAGAACAGATCCTCTCCCAATAAAGCTACAAATCTGATATTATTATAATTTTTTAATACTAAGAAAAAAACCAAAGATTTAGAGTAACTGGTGAATAACAATCTTATTGATTGACATAACTGTTGATTGACATAACAATCTTTATAAAAAGGGTGGCTGAATGATGGAAAAGAATGTCAGGAAGGAAGGCAGGGATACATATCAGAAACCACACTCTCCTTCCACATGTCAGAGTCTCAAACTTATGGAATTATTTCTCCAATAGGACAATAGAATTTCACCTGAGCTCTCCACTAGGAGAAAGTATAGGAGATACCAGTGTCATCAAGGCCACCAGAATTCCCCATTTGAACAGTCGCTGTGGAGCCAGAAATGAGGATTTGTCATCCTATTCACATAGCTTAGCGCTCTCCAACCCCACCCTCCCATTTTGCCTGCATTTCCTGCCCTGTCCCTGCCCTCAGCTTTGACTGTTTTGAGTGGTGACCAAGGAGCTGGGCTTAATGAGAATGTGATTGATCAAAAGATGGACCAAAGTAGCGTGTTTTACACAAAGCTAAACAGTTCCATAAAACCAAGAAAGGAAACTTAGAAAACAAATAGTCTAGTAAAAGAAAAAACAAACAAACAAACAAAAAAAAAAACCACCACTGTCAGAAACCAGAAATTGACATCAAAACCTCATGCAGAAACAAGGAGAAGGTGTTTGTTGCTGTTGGATTTTATCCTTGGTCTATTAAACAAGAGGTGAGCAGCTAACTTTTAAGAAACAAACAAAGAATTCAATCAAACCAATGAAAATCAGAAAAGAAAGGGAAGACAAGCCCAAACAGTGGCAGAGGGTACTTCATACGATACCTAGGTTAACCATGAGCTTGACGCGTCCCCCATCCAGCTCCAAACGCAGGGTGTCGGCAGAGTCCCTGGAGGTGGTAGCCACCAGCAGCCCGTAAGCTCGCTGGGACATGAAGCGGAAGGACACATCCTCTGCCTCGGTGTGCATGACCATGGGCATGATGATCTTCATGTACATGCTGCCGTCGTAGCTCAGGATGGACGCCTCTGCGGAGAAGGATGGAGGAGACGGTTAGGGTGAAGGAGGTCGGTTTCCCTTTGCTCCCAGCGCAAGTGGAGCAGGATGGAGATGGCACCAAATCTGTAGCCAGGTGACTTGGGTTTGCTAGACCTCCACTGCCACTTCTAAGAGACACGACCTTCAGAAAACCACTTAAACTCCAAGGTTCTATTCTCTCACTTGCAAAAGGCACAGGATGGCATGGGCCCTGGTCCTGTGATGCTCACAGATTTGTGAAGGGTACCAAATGAAATAACGGATATGAAGGTGATTTGCAAAATTGAAAGTGCCCCCATAAACAGTAGTGCATGCAATTCTGTATGTTGTAGATAAAATGAAAGTACATTAAACAAACTTAGAATCCTGTAAGGACATTTGATGAGGACTAGAAGGAGAGCAGCAGTTCATAAGGGCCACAGCAAACAAACAGATATTTGCCAGAGGGTTTCCAGAAGGAGGAAGGAGCAGCAGTGTAGTCTGGTCCCCATAATACACCTATGGCCAGGTATTGGAAGAATTTGCTTGGCCCATTCAAAGAAGACTGATGGAGTCGGAGTTACAACAAAAAACGCTGACAGCCTTGAGAACCAGTTGCTTTACTTTTATTCAAATAGCACTTCTAAAGGAAGAAACAAACTCAATTTTATTTGGTCCCTTCTGCAGTTCAAGCACTTCAGTTATAAGCTCTCTTCTCTGTCCGCCTGCCCAACACCTCCCCCCCACCTCCACCAATATGTTATCTCAATCAATGCTACAACGCGGAGCTATTATTCCTATTTTCAAACAGAAAACCAAGGCTCTTTGAGGGGGATATTATCATCCCCAAGTCATACAGCCTGAATTTTAACCCAATGTATCCTATACCAAGTCCAGGACCTGTTTTGCGACTGCACGTTGCTCAAAATGTGAATTTGTTTAGTGATCCACTTAGCAAACATTTTTAGAGAACACGGGAAGAGAATATCACTCACTTTCCTACCAAACTAACCTGTCACTGAGCTCATTATCAGGAACTGAGTAGGTCGTTATTAAATATTTGCTGTTGCCAAACAGCTGCTGCCTACCTACATACACTACGGGGAGTGCACAAATGTAACAGACAAGGTCTCTGTTCTTAAGAGAGACCTGGCACATGCAAATAACTGTACTGGAATGTAAAAATGGTTAAATGACATGGGAAAGGTATATCCATAAAGGCAGTGGCATTCAGGAGACAGGCTGTGGCATGCAGATGAGGAGGGTAGATGGGTAGAGTTGGAGTTGGTCTTGGAAGATGGGTGGGGTTTGTTTGAAAGACATAATGGCATCAGATTTGATAGGTAGATAAAATAGCACCTCTATACACATAAAAGAAAGAAGGACGCTCAGATAATAACAAATTATTCAACTTAACAGAAGCATCTAGTATATTTTGATAACTAGTTACCAAGATATTTGAGATGGGAATAAAATCAATGGACTTTGGTAGACCCTGGGAATTAGGTGAATGGTCTTAGATTATGGGCTACTACAATGTGCTCATTTGTGATACTGTATGCCAGGAAATCTTCTAGCTGTTGAGGACATGCCAGTGAACAAAAGAGACTAATGTCTTCTGCTCTCATGCATAAACGAAGTCAAAACACAAAGAGACCCGGCAGACCACATGGAAGGTTCTCACAATCGCCTGTGTCACCACCATACCCCCAGCCTGCTGACATAACACACAAAAGTCCATGAAAAGCAAAATAAATGCACTCAGTCCTGGGAAGCAGCCATCACCTGGGGGATACCCATGGCATGTTAACAACTGTACATTATAATTTGAAAACTGTAAGGGGATCAGAGCTAAAGGTGTGACAGTTGCAGGCACCACTGCAATAAAAGACGTGATAAATTCTGTTTTTAGATGAGAAGCATAACCTAAATTTAACACATGCTCCAGATGTGGGGAAAAAATTTAAAATTTCGTTTTATCTCCTAAAAGGTCAGAATCACAAAAACATCAATAATGGCAGCTAAAACGTATTGAGCATTTACTATTTCCCTGGGGCTGTCTAGGTCATTACGTGCATTAAAAAGACACTGAATCCTCACAAGAACACCGTGAAGAAGGCAATATTATTATTATATTTTATAGATAGCAGGTCACACAGACAACCAATGGCAGAGCTGGCAGTTGGACAGAGGCAGTCTGATTCTCGTGGCTGTGCACTTCACCTTCCTGTCGAGTTGTCAGAGAGCATGCTGGGAGCACAACCATGTTTCCTAAGAACCCAAAGCCCATCTTTTATGCTTCATGGTAGAGTGTGGTGTTCCTGTGTGCATATATATGTCTGTGGGGGCACACACACATACATAAATACCATTATTTAAAGTTTTATACTATTTACGAACACAAAATTATATAAACATAGATAAAACATATAGTTATAAATATATTGTTATATATAAATATGCACAGTGCTCTGTTTGAGCACCACTAATCATGGCTGGGTACAGTCGACTGTATGTACCCCAATACAATACATGGACACTCCTTTTTAAGAGATATTAGGGTATTCATTGAGCTATGAAATGGTTAATTCTATGCCTTGAACTTAAATACATCCAAAATTAATGGCCACTTTATATGTATAGTGCCAGGACATGTGTACAGATGAACACATCTTTAGATCAGTGTTGATAGTACCAGAGGATAAATATCAGGTGAGTAGTTAAACAGCGAATGGTACAAAATGCAGTGTGTACCTCGATGTGTATCTCTGTCAGTGTGTTCTATTATTAACTTAATAGTTTTAAGGGGAGAGTGATGGAGCAGAAAATTTGATACGGGAATCAACCAAAACAAAATCTTTTTCAGGATTCCTAGTACTTTGCTTAAAAGGTTTCAAACCCAAGGAGTACTACAAATAGAATGTTTAGTTTGAGGAAAAAAATAGCCTGAAAAGGAAAGCTGTTCAATCTAAAACCTACTGGGTTATTGACTACTGAAGGGCCACATCACGGAATGCTCACATGATGGTCCTTATGCAGTTCCCCTATCGCTTTTCACTCTTTTATTACCCTCTTTTGTCTTGAGTATTTCCTAGCCTGTTATTTTAATTCCTTTAATGACTCTTAACTATATTTGTGAGCTACTTTCTTAGTGGATACTCAAGGGCTTGCAATATACATCTTAATTTATCAAAATCCACTTTATACTTAGACTAACTTGATTTTAGTAAGATATAGAAACTTTACTCCTATACCACTCTTTACCCTCCCATTTTTGTTATTGTTATTCACATTATGTCTGTACATGTCACAAACAATACAGTGTTGTAATGTTTGCTTTATTAAAACTTAGTCTTTTAAAAAGTGATCAGAAGAGCTCAAATGTATTTATAGAGGGTTTTTTAAAAATGAAGCTTATTATTTTCCATCTCTGTCTCTCTTCATTTCCTTCTGTGGATTCAAGTTATCATGTGGTGTCATTTCTTTTCTCCAACATAGCTTCATTCTTTTGTATTTTATTGTCAAATATATTACAATTCTGTTACAGGCCTAACAATATAATTTTACAGATATTTTTTGTGCAATTTTTTAAATCTGTTAAGAAAAGAAAAAGAAAAAGAAATGCGTGATTACATTGTCTTTTATCGTTACTTACTTAATTACCTTTACTGAAGCTCTTCGTGTTTTCATGTGGATTCATATTACTGTTTTCACTTCCTTTCAGCTTGAAGAACTTTGGTTAGTAGTTCTTATAAGGCAGGTATACTAGCAATGAATTCTCTGTTTTTGCTTACCTGGGGATGTCTTTTTGCTTACCTTCACTTTTTCTTTTTTTTTAATGTTTATTTATGTATTTATTTACTTATTTATTTTCAGAGAGAGGAGAAGGGAGGGAGAAAGAGAGGGAGAGAAACATTGATTGGTTGCCTCTCGCAAGCTCCCAACCGGGGGCCTGGCCCACAACCCAGGCATGTGCCCTGACTGGGAATCAAACTGGTGACCTTTCGGGTCACAGACTGGCACAATCTACTGAAATTATCAGTAGATAAGCCACACCAGCCAGGGCTTACCTTCATGTTTGGAAAATAGTTTTGTTGGATATAGGATTCCTGGAGACAGTTACATTTCTTTCAGAACTTGGTAAGCTGTTTTTCTGCCTGTGCCCGCCACTGTTTCTGAAGAGACATCAGCTGTTAATCTTCTTGTGGTGCCCTTGTACAGATGAGTCATTTTTCTGCTCATGCTTGAAAAAATTTCTTGTTGTCTTTGGCTTTCGGCATATTTATTATAAAGGGTCCAGATGGGAATCTCTTTGTATTTGTCCTGCTTAGCATTTAATGAGCTTCTTTGATGTGTAGATTAGTGTTTTTCATCAAATTTGGCAAATAGTCATTGATTTCTAAAATATTTCTTCTCTTCCTTCCTCTCCTTTCCTTCCAGTGCTCCTATCATACATACTGTGGTACACTTAAGGGTTCCTCCCATTTCTCTGGCATGCTGTTCACATATCTTCATTCATTTTACTTTCTTCTATTCAGATCAGATAATCACTACTGATCTACAAGTTTGCAGATTTTTGCTTCTGCCAACTCAAATATATATATTTTTCTCCAAATGGAAATTTTGATATTGAAAAGTTGAAATATAAATTTATATCTATCTCTGTGTGTGTGTATGTGTATACACACACACAAGGTATGTCTGGAAAAAGTCCAACAATTGTTAATATAACGAGAATGGTTTGTGTGACATTGATATAACCTGGCAGCCAAGGAGAGTGGACTGGGACATGCCTGCATGAACAATGACCACTTCACTGTACTAGTCGGTGGGGACAGTAGAGGTCATTAAGAGAGCATGTGTACTGTGTGGCCATCATATTCAAAATGACTGAGCTGGTAGAGCAATGAATCTGCATCAAATTTTGCATTAAGCTTGAACACTCCTCTGCAGAAACTATTTGGATGATTCAGAAGGTCACAGCCATGGGCAACTGGTGATTGGCAGTTTCATCACGACAACATGCCCGCTCATGCATCATGAGTTGTGCAGAATTTTTTGGCGAAACATCAAATCACCCAGGTGACTCAGGCCCCCTATAGCCCAGATTTGTCTCTCTGTGACATCTGGTTTTTCCCAAAACTAAAATCACTTCTGAAAGGGAAGAGATTTCAAACCATCAATGAGATTCGGGAAAATATGACAGGGCAGTTGATGGCAACTGACAGAACAGTGTGAGGTCCCAAGGTGCCTACTTTGAAAGGGACTGAGGTGTCATTGTCCTATTTACAATGTTTCTTGTATCTTTTATCATCTTTGTTTTATTGTTATTCTATTATAGTTGTCCCAATATTTCTCCCTTTGTTCTCCTCTGCCCATCGCACCGTCCACTGCCACAGTCAGCTCCCACACTATTGTCCATGTCCATGGGTCATTCATGCACGTTCTTTTACTAGTGTCTTCCCCTTCCTTCCCCCTCCCCTCTGGTCACTGTCAGTCTGTCCCATGTTTCCATGCCTGTGGTTCTATTTTGTTTGTTAGTTTATTTTGCTCATTACATTCCTCATAGGTGAAATTATATGGCATTTGGCACTTGTCTTTCACCAAATGGTTTATTTCACTTAGCATAATATTCTCCAGTTCCATCCATGCTGTTGCAAAGAGTAGGAGTTCCTTCCTTCTTACTGCTGCATAGTATTCCATTGTGTAAATGTACCACAGTTTTTTGATCCACTCATTTACTGATAGGTGTTTAGGCTGTTTCTAATACTTGGCTATTATAAATAGTGCTGTTATGAACATTGGGGTGCATAAGTTCTTTTGAATTGGTGATTTGGGATTCTCAGGGTATATTCCCAGCAGTGGAATTTCTAAGTCGAAAGGTAGTTCCATTTTTAGTTTTTTGGAGGAAATTCCATAGTGTTTTCCACGGTGGCTGCACCAGCTTGCATTCCCACCAATAGTGTACTGGGGTTCCCTTTACTCCACATCCTTGCCAGCACTTCTTGTTTATTGGTTTGTTAATGATGGCCACTCTGACAGGTGTGAGGTGATACCTCATTGTGAGTTTAATTTGCATCTCTCCGATGGCTAGTGATGTTGAGCATCTTATCATATGTCTATGGGCTATTTTTATGTCCTCCTTGGAGAAGTGTCTGTTAAGGTCCTTTGCCCATTTTTTAATTGGATTATTTGTCTTCCTGATGTGGAGTCACATGAGTTATTTATATATTTTAGAGATCAAATTCTTGTCCAATGTATCATTGACAAATATGTTCTCCCATACAATCAGTTCCCTTTTCGTTTTGATGATGCTTTCTTTAACCGTGAAGCTTTTTAATTTGATGCAGTCTCATTTGTTTATTTCTCCCTTTATTTCTCTTGCCCTAGGAGATATATTGGCAATGATATTGCTATGTGGGATATCCGACATTTCACTATGTTTTCCTCTAGAAATTTTATGTTTTTACAACTTATATTTAAGTATGCCATACACCAGAATAAACTCAAAATGGATAGAAGACTTAAATATAAGTTGTGTATCTTGTATCTTCTTCAGTAAATATCTCTATTTTTCTTAGTGTGTGGCTGGATACTTTCTGGACAGGCCTCGTATTCCCTATTTGATGAGTCATTATTATTCTACTTTAATTCTTTAAGCAAAGTTTCCTTAATTTTTCCATATTTTTATTGTTGTTCAAGTACAGTTGTCTCCATTTTCCCACTACTACTTTTCTCAGCCCCACCCACCCCCACCTCCCACCCTCAACCCTTCCCCTCCTCTGGTTTTGTCCATGGGTCCTTTATACATGTTCCTTGATGACCCTTCCCCTTTATTCCCTCATTATCCCCCTCCCCACTCCCCTCTAGTCACTGTCAGTCTGTTCCATGTTTCCATACCTGTGGTTCTATTTTGTTCATTAGTTTATTTTGTTCATTAGATTCCTCTTACAGGCGAAATCATATGGTATTTGTCTTTCACCTCTTGGCTTATTTCACTTAGCATAATGCTCTCCAGTTGCATCCATGCCATTGTGAAGGATAGGAGCTCCTTCTTTCTTTCTGCTGTGCAGTATTCCTTAATTCTTTTAACATTTATAATATCTTTTGTGTAGTCTTTGTCAGCTAAGTCTAACATCTGGGTTCCCTCAAAGGCAGTTTCTATTGCTGTATTTATTCCTGTGAATGGGTCATATTTTCCTGTTTCTTGGCAAGTCTCACACTTTGTTGAAAACCAGACATTAGAAAACAGATTATAGCAAGTCTCGGTACTGCTCCTCCCCCAACCACTACCGCCAGTAACAAATCAGCCACACAAGCGCTGCATGCCTATGTGACCGCCGCTAATAAAGTCCCTGGATCCCAGGTGCAGCGAGCTTCTCTGGCTGGCAAAACTTAGCCTGTGCTGTCACACGTGACCACTGGAGAAATTAACTACATCCTGCTGAACTCAACTGGAAGAGGACTCTTGCAGTCTTGTACCTGGTCCCCTGCACACTTCACTCCATGTGCCTTTCCCTTTGCTGATTTTACTCCATAATTTTTGCTGTTATGAACCATAACCATGAATATAAGGGCTTCTTGGTTCTGTGAGTCCTTCCAAAGAATTATCCAGATGGAGGGTAGTTCTAGAGATCTCTGACTCTGGTATACGTTGTTCTATATTTACACTGCGTACAATCGTTATGTGTTTGTTGTACATTTAAACGTGGTCACTGTTCTCATCAAAACTTTATCATAGTTTGTCCACTTCTGAGGACTTTTTTTTCTTTTAAATGCTTGGATTTTATCATAATACCTTTGTGAAGAAAAACCTCACTAGTGTTATATTACCAAATGTATCTATGTTTGTGAATATCTGTGTCCTTTATATTTGAATTACATCATGGTTTCATATCATTCTTGAGTCACACTTTTTTTCATGCAGAATTTTACAGACATTGCTTTACTGCACTTGATGTTGTGTGATGCCAGTATTCTCTCATCGGTGATATACATAGTTTACTCGAAACTTAGATAGGTACTGGTTGTATCACTGAATTTCAAGGAATAAAATAGTATTCTTCAGGCATACAGAGATAGTGGACTATGGGAAGAAAACGAAGAGCGAGAAGAAAAGCTCAGTCAAGGCTGCACATGACCCTCCTCTGAGCAACCAGGACCGTGTCCCCATTTCTGAGGCTTTGTATGACGTCCGTACCAGGAGTCTAACCCCACCTGGTTGGAGAGTGCACCCCGAGGCAATGAAGGGGGATGCAATAAAACTGCCGATCCATTTAGCCCTGATAAGTTCTCTTTTGATTGTCAGTCCTTATTGTCAGTTTCTGTTACATGAATTTCCCTCCTGTAGCTATTCCAGTACTTTTTATTCAAAGGTGGGACCCAAGAAAAACATCTACCCAGTCTGTTTATTTCCCTCTATGAAAGTATTAGGAATAGCCCCAGCTGGTGTGGCTCGGCAGGCTGGGCATTGTCCTGCAACACAAAAGGTCACTGGTTCGATTTCCAGTCAGGGCACATGTCTGTGTGTCGGTTCGATCCCCAGTCGGGGCATGTTCAAGAAACAACCAATTGATGCTTCTCTCTCGCATCAGTGTTCCTTTCCCTCTCTTTCTCCCTCCTTTCCCTTCTCACTATAAAGAAATAAAAAATATTTTTTAAAAGTGTGAGGAATAATTCTCAGTATTTTTGTCAACTACACAGCACTATACCAGAAGAGCACAGGCAGAGTTGGCAGCCTGGCCCTGCTCGGCCATTCGTCTTGGCCTGGCTTCAGTGTCCTGTGTCTAACCCCCACTTCTAGAGATTTATGATACTGAGTTGCTCCTCTCTTCCTTCTTTGGGCTAATGATTACTTGGCTATTATACTCTTTGTTTAACTTAAAAAAATGAAGTTTCTGGCAGGCAACTTTTACCTATTTTACTTATAATCCTCCCACTGTTTATCATAATCAAATTATTATACCTAACACCAAAGAAACAGAAGATAATCAAAACTTAAGAGTTCTTTAATCATATGATAAGCATATGTTGTATTAGCTGTGATAAAGTTCTAATCCAGAAGAGATGTAGAAATTGAAAGCAGCCTGTGGGAAATGAGTGGTACAGAGGTTCTTCTTGCTCACACTACTAGGAAGTGACATTATTTACATCTTAGCCTTAAAGGAAAAAGCCAGATTGGTAGGGGATGATAGAAAAGGAGTAAAACAAAAGCACTAGACAATGTAATTGATGTGACATTGCTAACAAACACAAAAGTTCCATTGACACAAATATAGTTTCTATGACACAAATAAAATTTCTATGAGAAATTAGCAAGGTGCTTTGCTGCGATAGGTTATGCCAGCTCTGATTCTGCACTGAGTATACAAGCTGACTTCCTGGCATTCTACTCCCATCAGTCTTTGAGCCATCTCCTATAGAAAGAAGATCTGCTTATGTCCAACTTTGCAGGCAAAGTATCATTAAATAATCACTTTTCTCAACCTCTACTCTTTTTGTACCTTCAAGACATCCTCCTGTTCACTCATGCAGCTACTGGCCTCACACACTCCTTAAGCATGTTTTATTCTCACAAAGCTTCCAAAATACACAGATTGCTTCCTCTCCCAAACTGGGCTGATCTTAAACAGTGTGCAGATCTACGCAGGAATGCCTGCCAGGTTCTAAGTCTGTATTTTTCAGCAGCAGGAGCAACATAAATTTCTAGTTCCAAACAGATTCAACAGTAACCAACAGTCCCAGGAAATCAACAAAGCTGATGGGAGGTGATGTCCTCCCTCCCACGGACAAGGCTGAGGACTAACTTTTTACATTTTCAACAGAATGCTGCCATTACATACTGTGCTACTGGCTTCCTATTCCCCAAGAAATAGACTACTCTAAAGCCATGATGAAATTTTTTATTGACAGTTCTCATTTTAAGAAAACGAAGTATGTATTTTTAGATACTTTTTAGCATTAAAAAAAGAAAGAAAAGGGAGCCCTGGCCAGGTGGCTTAGTTGCTTGTAGCATCCTCCCATACATCGGAAGTTTGTGCGTTCAATCCCTGGCCAGGGAGCATACGGGAGGCAACTGATCAATGTTTCTCTCTCAAATCGATGCTTCTCACTCCTGCTTGCTCTTTCTCCCTTCCTCTCTCTCTAAAATCCATAAACATATCCTTAGGTGAGGAGTTAAAAAAGGAAAGTTTGCAAAAAGAATAAGAAACAAACCAGGGATACAGAAACTCTCGTTTATATAAATGTATAATTTTATGAAATTTCAAAACACAACATTTATAAAGAACACTGGTATGTTCCTGAGAATTCCTCTGCCTCTTTTAAGTCAATTCCAGAAAGCTGAGAGTGCAGAGCTGTGCTTACACACATGGGCCAGCCTCCCATTCCGAATCATTGCTCGGTGTGCTTACTGTCACTGTGAGTAATATGCTTGGGGTTAGAAGGTTTGATGGAATCTTAGATCTGCAAGTTATTTAACTGGGAAACATCCTTGATCTCAGCTTCCCCTTTAACAGCATGTGTAATAACACTATATCAGTCACCATACTAATAGGAAATAGATGCCCCACTCAAATTGTGCCATTTGATGAAGGTTTCATAAAGGAAATATTTACAAAGTAATGTAGTATACAGAACTATGAAGACATTACCAGCCCTAATGGAGCAAGGGGAAGGTCAACTGACAGAACCACAAGGAAAAGAAAGAGAAGGAGAGTACTATGAGCATCTGACAAGAACTGCGACCTTAGGTCAAGGGATACAACCAATTAAATATATGAGAAAGGACTCAAATAAACTGAAATTATCTACCGGAGGATGGGCCCTTTGTAGTACGGGCTTCCCCTGCTAAGATAATGTTCTAGGAACCCAACTATATCAGTGTACCAGATATGCTGTCGTGAGAGGCTGTGTTTGGCTTCAGTCAACTTTTCTGAAGGCTCCTTCAAGGCATCAGCCTATTTCACAATGGGTGACTTATGAGCTCACCTGCCTACACTGTGCTAAGTGTTCAGCAGTTTTTGACCAAAACCCACATGATCCCCATGCCTCATGCCCCTTTCACCTGATCCCTCCCCAAGCAACTTTTATTGTTTCCCCGGATGAAAAAAGTCTTCAAAGGGAAATGTTTTGCCGATGTGGAAGACGTGAAACAAAAAATGGCTGAAGCACTAGAAGGCATCAAAATCGACAAGGCTAAAAACTATCTTGAGCGGTGGGAAAAAAAAGCCTCAATAGCCGTATTGTATCAAATGGACGGTACTTTGAAGATGACTGAAGTTTAAGTATGTAAGAATAAATACACAATGTTTTACAAATAAATTCTGGTTTGGGTTCCCCCCCATATAGACCTCATTGTCATCCTTCCATCTCATCTATTTTGGGTGCCTCCCATCAGGCAATCTCAACTGAAATATAAAGGGCAAAGGTACCTGTTAATGAAATCTGTATAAGATAATCTTCCAGGATGCAAAGTTGAGTAGAGAAAGGTATAGGAGGGTGGGGAATAGATTCAGAGTTGCGAAGAAACTCTGCATTACAGTGAACCCTGAAACATGGATATGAAAATATCCAAATGTCTGCTTTATTTATTTATTTATTTATTTATTTATTACTGCATGCTCAATAGAGGTTTTGTATGTGTGTACGTTAGTTTTAATTTCCCTGGTGTCTAGAGATGGCCCATAGCTTCCCTCTGAGAGTACTTCTATATTAGAGGTCGTGTTGGTCCATGGAAAGAGCCTGTGTGTCAAGGGCCCATATTCCACTCCCGGCCCCACCTCTACAGCATGCAATCATGGGAAAGCCACATATCCTCGGACCTCCCTTTCCCTTTATAAACTCTGGAATCGTATTTTAAAAATCATATAAGAAAATAGTTTGAAAGAGCTCTGCAAACTGTAAAGTGGTATGTAACTGTGAAGAGTTAATTACTGTGTTTTTTTAGTCTTCCTCTTCACTATGAAGTCTACTTTGATTAGACAGAGAAATATAAAGGAAATTCTACTTTCTTCTGTTCTCAGCTCTCTACATAATCGGCACACTCTCACAATCATGAGAGAGATTGCACTCAAGAGCCCTAGAGTTACGGCCTTTATTTTCACCTTTGATGGCAAGCATGGCTCCTAACAGTTATGGGCAGACTATGCTCAGTGACTGAACCTAATATCCTGGCCCAGCTATCCTGAAAGACAGCACTGTTCTGAAGACTTTCATTTTTGCCCACAGGTCATATTCTTCTTGTCACATTCTTCTGTCATAGTCTTCTTGTCAGTATTCCAGAGGATATATTTGATCTCTCATTATCATTGATGATATCTGGACATTAAAATTTGATTAAAACTTCTTACCTCTGAACTATTGACAGAGATGACTGACTACAGGTAAGAATCTGTAGCAAATGGAGTTGTATGCCTGTCATCGTTGTTTTAGTCAAGAATATTGTTACATAATTACATTGAGCTGATATAGTAAAGTCATTAATAGCCAACTATATGCCTGTCCTTGTTGGGTTTCCCAGGATAATTGTTGGTGTTTTGATTCCCAAATGACTGGGTTGAAGGCTCAAAGAATTGTTCTGCACAGCTGCCCTCACTGGAATACAATTACCTTAGTATTGTCTAAGGCCAGACCAGAGAAACGAGTTCTCTAGGGCAGCAAAAGGCAACACACTCTCTACCTGTCAACTACTCCGCAAGGTGCCAGCTCACCAAATATCAGTTGTATATATATTTTTTATAAGAAGAGACTGGGCCATTATTTGAACATGAACCAAAATCAAATTTTCTAGGAATGTAAAATAAATTTTCTAGAAAAGTCAACCCAATGAAGAAATTTCCATAAGTCTGATTAACTGATTAAAGTAGAATTAGTCTCTTGTCACTTTATTAGAAAAAAGAATAGCATGGAAGTTATGAGATTTCTACCTCTGAGCTGCATAGAAATTTAGAGTTAGAAATGTAAAATCTACCTTCACTTCATAACTGAGGAAACTGAGATGATATTAAAAGCTTTGATTTTTTTCTTAGGGAGATATTAAAAACCTTACTTTTTCCCCCCATTTGGGATCCTGCTTCCAAAATCAAGTTGTATAAAATCAGCAATGTTCTGAAACAGATGACTCAAAAGATCCACACACATGAACATACTATAAATACCTAAAGATCTCTTGAGGCACTTGGTTCTACATACTGAAGATATGTACATGTTATATACAGAGGTGAGAAAAAGCAGGTTTGCAGTTGTGAGTACGTGAAACAAAGAGTTTATTCTTGTATTATTATTGATAATTATTGTATTATTTATTAGTATCATTTGTCTTCTTATTATTGTTATTATTCTGTATCCTCATTTATGATTTATCTTTTAGCTAATGATAGCTGGTAATTTAACTTACCTTCACACACTCATGTATGTAAGATGTATAGGACATATGATTTATGTGTATGTATATTCGAATATTTTTTCCAACACCACTTAAACAGAGCTAGCTACAGAATGAAACAGACACACACACACACACACACAAAACTGTGACAGTTCCAGACATTGCGCTCCACCCCCCTAGGACACGAATTAAAAGATATCTCTTTTAGTGGACCGAACTAAAGGCAAAAAGATAATTAATTAATAGAGGAAAATCTCATGAGTCTACATTTGTGCACAGTAGACTCTAGAGTTGCCATGTTCAAAAACTGGCCAGGGAATTGAATTCCATATACGTTTTGCAAAAACATATGATTGCAATGAATGTTGGATCCTATGCAATGTTTCAACCTGACACATCAGTTCATCAACCCCCTGGCCAACTCTCAGCAGAGCAGGCTCTTCTTGGGAGGCTACATCATTTGCAGTGTCCGCTTCCAAATCATTAGGACAGATTTACTACGTCAGTAGCTGGACTTACTTATTCAATACATGGTGTTTTAGTATCTATTATGTTTCCAGGCACTGGTCTCAGGATACAGAAATGGAATAAGTCCCTACCTTGTATATGTTTAATTTTAGCTACAGTCACCTGGGGTAACAGCTGGCTAGAAGCAATCCTGTTAGCCTAACGATATAAATGGCAAGTAGCTATTGTAATGCCCAGGCAGAAAAAAGAGTCCACAGAAAGATAATAGCTGACTGCATATACATGGGTGACATATCAGATTTTTCCCCTTCTCAAGCCACCTATAAACATTATTTTGTTAGAACTTTATCTAGAAGTGTAAGACTTCAGGTTGTTAGCAAGATATAACCCACAGCTGTGGGGTACACAACAATTATGTCTCCATTCCTTTGTCCCAAACGATGGAGATTGTATGCTGCAGCTGCCCCTCCCTAAGGTAACAGGATTCTGGGGTGGATATTAAGCAAAGCCTAATGTTGTGCTTAGCTTGCCAAACACACACAAAAAGGTTGTAACAGTCTGGCAGATGACAAAGATGCATCACATACAGGCTGCAACTGCAGCAACAAAGGAGAACACAGCTACAATTAAGCTATAAACACTTCTTCTTGTCAGGGCCCCGTTCCCCTGCAAACACAAAGTTGTTTTATAGGGTTGGCGCACTGTATTGGAAATTATATTACCAGTCCACAGCTGATGAGTTTATAAGACTACGGAGAACAAGCTATCTGGCTCCATCCCCATGTTTAGCCTGCCAAGACTGCACGTGAGGCATACCAGTCTGAGAGCTACGCTAAAACTTAGAAATAAGACGGCAAAGAATAGCCCTGGATCAGAAGACGAATACGTGGTACATGACATTCATTTGTCTCTCAAGTTTTCCTCTTGGAGCTTCTTTATGACTCAGTGATCCTGTCTAGCATGCCTCAGTCAACACTTAATTTTAACATCAACCACGAGCCCATCAGGGATATGTCTGATGAATGGGCGGACAGTTTTTAGTGAAAATAAAAGTCCCCTCACTTTATTGTACCACCCTCCAAGTGTTTCTGGTTTCTTGTTTATTTCCCTAGCTATCAGAAAGTATATCTGTTTTCAGGGTATTTTTTTCCTTTTAATTTTATCTTTTTATTTTCCTGCTGTAGTACGGCTAGAAACAAATCAAATCATGTCATTTTCAAGGTGAGTACTTTCAATGGCACCAGAATCCCCACTGCTTAGCATTGAATTCTAAATCATTCTTTTAATCTTCACTGGAGGATATATTTTTGAGTTTTTTTAATTGATTTTTTTTTTGTAGAGAGAGAAGAAGGGGAAGAGAGAGAGACAGAGAGACATCAATGTAAGAAAGAAACATCAGTTGCTTCCCATACATGCTCTAATCAGGATCGAACCCACAACCTAGGTATGTGCCCTGACTGGGGATTTAACCTGCAGCCTAGATGTGTGCCCTGACTGGGGATCATACCCACAACCTTGTAGTGTATGGGACGACGCTCCAACCCACAGAGCCACCCAGCCAGGGCTGGATTCTAAGTCTTCAATGATCTGGCCCCCAGTCACATCTCTAGACCAATCACCTGTCCCCACTGTGCTTCTTCACTTTTGCCATAGAATACGCTATTGACTCTCAGAATATATCCTGCCCTGTGACTTTGCCCTTGCTGTTCCCTTTGTATGGAATGTTCTACACCTACCTAGCCAGCAAATCCTGGCCTGTCTATTAAGAGTAAGAGAGGCTCATTGGCTCTGCCTTCAAAACTGAGAGAATCTGGCACTTCTCTCCTTTTCCATGTCTGCTCCCTTAGCTAAAGCCTGTCCTGTCTTCTAGCTTGATTTCTAATTATTCCCCCTAATTTTATTCTTTTCTCTCAAGTCTACTCTCCACGTGGCAGCCAGAGTGATCACTTCCTTCCCCCGTGACACCCTCCAACACCTTCCTAATAAACTTAGAATATATTTATACACCTTGCCTGACTTACAAAGTCCCACATGATTTCTTTCCTCTTTACAGGGTGCTCACTGGTCCAGGCTTGGCCCAGGCACTTCCATTTCACTGCTATTGTCCTGGTGTAATTATTAATAGCTCCACCTTTTACTCAAAAGCGTGCTTGCTAATTTGGACTTAAGGCCACATGGTCACCCTACTTCTATGGCTCCTCTCTACTATTCTCCCCTTGTCCATTACAGCCCAGCACGCTGGCATCCTTTTGTTTCTTTGAACATGAACACAAATACAATTGGTTCTTGCATTCGGGCACTCAGCCAGCCGGGACTTCAGCATGCAATTACCTCCTCCCTGATCCTTTTGCACGGCAGGTTCCTCTCTTTCAGGCCCTGGCCCAAATAGTTTGACTATCATCTTCTCAGAAAAGTATTCCGCAATCACCCTAAGTACCCCTCTCCCCAGCCATATTCTATCACATCAGCTCATTTATTTGTCATCACAGAACTTAAAATAGCTACATTTTTTTGTTCATGTGTTTATCAGATCCCTCCTTTCACAATGTAAGCTCCACAAAAGCAGGTATTTTTTTGTTTTGTTTTGTTTTGTTTCCTCCTGTGTAGCTATTTTCTAGAACAAGGCCCAACTGACACATAGTAGGTGCTTAATAGAATGGATGGCAGAGAAACAAAAAAACGTCAGCATTACCTTTCCTGCAAAGCTTCCCTTGGCTAGCTACACGCCCCTTCTCAGTCGGACTGACCACTCCTTCCCCAACCCCATTCTATCTGGTGCCACATACAATTCACCGCAGGCAGTGCCTACAAGACTGTTTTCTTGTGCCTTTGCTTCTCTTGATGCTTTACATATATATATATATGTAAATATAGTTCCTGTTCATTTCTTATTTCATTTTGTCTTGGTTGTTGTTTTAAACTTTTTATTTCAAACTTACGTACTTACAGAAAAGTGACAAAAATTGTACCAAGCATACTTACACCTCTCATCCTACTTCCCCTAATGCTAATATCTTATGTAATCACAATCCAATTATGAAAAATAGAAGATTAACACTGGTACATCATTTTAAGTAAATTTCAGGTCTTATTCAAATGTTATGACTTTTTCCACTAATGTTCTTTTTCTATCCCAGGATCCCACATTGAATTAGTTGTTTTTTCTCCTAAGTGCTTCTGCACTGTAACAGTTCCTCAATTTTTTCTTGTCTTTCACGTCCTTTTAAAGAGTACCCATCAGATATTTTACCAAATATCCTCATTTTGAGTTTGTTCAATGCTTTCTCATGGTTAGAGTGAGTTTATACATTTTTGACAAGAATACCATAAAAACGACAATGTGTCCTTGTCTCACTGCCCTATATCAAAGGGTTCATGATGTTGACATGTCTTGTTACTGGTGATATTTTCTTAATTCCTTGTGTAAGCTGGTATCTCCCAGGTCTTTTCATTGTTAAATGTCTTTTCCTTTGTATCTGACATGCATCTTGGGGAAGATACTTGGAATCTAGGCAAATCCTTTTTCTCTTCACACTTCTGCCTACTAATTTTAGCATCCATCAGTGGATTCGGTGGCTCTTATTCGCCACAATTACTGGGGTGTTTGCCTAAAAGTGATTCCCTCTTGCCTTCTTTACTTCCACATTTATCAGCTGGGCTTCTGCTGCGCTCTATTCATTTTTAACTCCGCCTGCCAATGGTTATCACATTTCTGACACAGGCGTGCCTCTGTGAGTACAGGTTACAGCAAAGCAACTAAGTTCCCAGGCTTTATAGGAGGCCTGACACTTGCTAACATTGTAACTGAACAAGTTTCTTAACCTCTCTGAGCCTCAGTTTCCTCCTTAACAAGGATAACATTAGCATGTGATTCATTAGGGAGGATATTCAGTTCATCCTCATCAACTAATTCAGGCACTGAAGATACAACAAACAAAAGAAGCCACTTGACTTCTTTAAGTCTTCACTAAGCCAGTCCTGGGCATACAGTAAGAACAGCAAGGTTCCAAAACTGTTTTCTACAGTTATAATTAATAATTGTACAATTTCCCAGCCAACTCCAGATCCTTAAGGATTTCAGTGAGCACTCAGTCCCCATCCCTCACCAACCAGAGGCACTTCTTTCAGTTCCCACTGACACGAAAATGAGCAAAGGCATGCCCCCCCACATGTGTGCAATTTTAATAATTTATTTTTCCTAAACATATCAGAATCCTAAGAGGGAAGCCTAATTAAAACACAAGTAAAATCTTTAATGAAAGGTAAATGTTAAAAGTTCTTAAAGGAGGGCGCTCCTCTCTCTAAAGCCCTCTCTTTAGGTCCCAGTCTATGGAGTAGCTGGGGTACTATCACGTGGGCCAGAAGAAATATTTGAAAATGGAGAAAACTGTAGCCGGTAAATGTTATTGCTAGCTCTGGGAGGTGAGGCTGGCAAGGCTAACACCGCTGTGCTGGAGTTGGGCAGACCCCCCGGGGGAGGCCAGCCGAGCGGGCAAGCCGATCACGCAAGCCCAGTCCAAATGTCACTCTAACATTTGCAGAACTGTGTGTAACTGCTTAAGGAGAGGTTTCCGACGAGAAGGTCAGGGATGGAAAGGCTGTTTGGGGAGCTGAAGGATGTATTTGGGAAGGTGCAGCCATTTTGTGGCATATTCCTCTCCCTTCGTGTGAGCAGGTTTCGTGTCACTTTGTTTTATATCACCCTGTGTGAGTTTTGGGGCTACTGGTTCCTCATACGGACAGAGAATCCCTCAAGAAGACTGAGGACAATCTCTGGGGAGTGACTTTAGAGGGGAAAACAGCTTATATTCTTCTACATTCGATATCAAACAGCTTTTATTTTGTTTTCATTATTATTCTTTAAGACTTTAAATGGTTTATATGTATATAAATGACCCTTGATATTTCAGAATTTAACATTCACAATTTTGACATTTTCCAAAGAACCTGAATAGAACCTGAATTCAATGTGATCATATATCATTTTAATCAGTCCCACTGAGAGCAGGAAGTGCAGAGACTTAGCAAATAAACCTGGCTGAACACTTGGCATCCACATCTCAGGGAAGCTGCGTGGCTCTCGACTTAATTTTGAAATACGTCATTCAAACAAGTAGAAATAATAATATAATAAACACCTGCATCCCTATAATGTGGCTTCTTAAAATTCCTAACATTCTGGTGTATGTGTTTCAGACTCTTTTCAATGAAATAAAATATTACGGGCATCCGTAAGTCCCCTTTTTAACAGTCCCACTTCCCTCTCTTCCCAGAAGTAACTTTTTTGCAGGATGTTCATGATGTCCATGCATGCTTTTTATATTCTTAATATATATGGATCTGTACATACAGTATTTTTGATTACTTCACATATTTACAAACTTTATGTAAATAGTATCATTCTGTACATGGTATTTCATAATTTGCTTTTTTCATTCAAGGTTATGGCACTGATGTTTACCAATGCTGGATGGGTCTCTATCATAAAAAGATATCACAATTTATTTATCACCCTCATGCTGATTTAGACTGTTGCTAATTTTTTTTGTCTTTTAGATTATAAGCAGTGTTCCAATGTATATTCTTGTAACTACCTAAATGTGAATTTATTTGAGAGTTTTTGTAAAGCATTTACATAATGCAGAACTACTAGGCCAAATGTCATTCTCAACGTCAGTGCTCAATTTTATTACAAAGCGGCCACCTCATTGTGCACTCCCAGTACTTAGGACATAACAATTCCCATTTCCTCTCCTCTTGGTCAAGGCTTCATATTGCCAGAGTTATTAATTCTTGCTTACCTGGTAATATCTCAATATAGCTTGCTTTTGCCTTCTCAAGGTTGCTAGAGTGATGTACGTACTTTTATACATTTACTATCCATTTTGGTTTCCATATCTGCAATTTTCTTATTCATAGCACGTTTTCATTTTTCTGTTGGGCTATTTGCCTCTTTCTTGTTGACTTCTAGAAGTTCATTATACAATTTATGCTAACAACCCTTTGCATAGCACATGCACTGCCGATCGTTTCTCTCAGTCTGTGGCTTGTCTTTTGTTTATCATGTTCGTCCTTGAACACAGGTTTAAATTTAATTGCGATCGTAATTATCAGTATCTTCCTCATGGCTTTGCTTTCTTTCTGGCCCTTTGTAATTCACCTTTATTTTTCTTCTAAATATTTTTAAGGTTTGCAATTTACATTTAAATTTTTATATACTCTTAATTCATTTTCATGTTTTGTGTAAAAATGAAGTCTAATTTTATTTTTTCCATATGGATAACCAATTATCCCAGCACGACTTACTGACTAGTTGGTTCATTAACCTCTGATTTGTAACATCAACCGGGTCATGTATCCATTTTCCATATTGCATGAGGATAGTTACAGAGTTCTATTCTGTCCCAAAGTTCTGTGTGGGTCACACTATCATAATTATTTTGGGTATAAAATAGGTCTGTATCTAGTAGGGCAAGTCTTTTCTCAGGTTTCCTTCCCCCTCTAGAGCAGTCTCAACTACTTTGGCCCCTTGAACATACACGAGTTAGAGCATCATCTTGTCAGTTTCCATGAAAAGCTCTGTTGGGATTTTGAGTAGAACTTTATTGGATTTATGAAGTAATTTATGGAGTATTTGGCACATTTATAGTATTTATTCTAATCATGCATGAATATGATAGGTATTGGCAATTTATTTAGGACTTTATTTTATAACCTTCAATAATATTCTGTCATTTCTGCCATTAAGGTCTTAAATCTTTTAAGACTTATTCTTAGTGACTTTATATTTTTGTTGCTATTATGCATGGAATTTTTTCAGTTCTATATTTTAATTGGCAATTATAATTGCAGAAGGAGGTTAATAAAGTTTATATGTTTATCTTCTATCCAACAAACATGCTGACATCTTTTTCAGTTCTAATAATTTACCTACACACCTTTATGAACTTTCTATAAATAAGAAAAGTCCAGTATATTCTTCTCCAATACTTATGCATCTGGTTTCTTAAAACCTATTCTGTTGGCTAGCTTTCTCCATTTTCTCCATTTCAGCAATAAACAGAAGTGATAAAGGGCATGCTTGCTTTGTTCTTAATCCGAATAAAATAAATAGGTTCTTGATAGCTTCCTATTTTCAAGGTAAAGTATTATTTTCTAATCTAACATTGTTCATATTATTTTTAATAATAAGCATATATTGACTATATCAAATATTTCTGCATTTATGATTTTATTTTCTTCCTTTATCATCTTATATTAAATGTATTTTTTATTGTTTTTTCCATTACCATTTAGTCCCATTATACCCCTCCCCCACAACAATCACCACACTGTTGTCCGTGTCCACGAGTCCTTTTTCCTTTTTGCTCAATCTCTCCACCATCTGCCCTTCCTCCCTTAGCTGTCACCCTATTCTCTACGTATGAGTCTGTCTCTATTTTGCTTGTTCAGTTTGTTCATTAGATTCCACATATGAGTGAAGTCATATGGTATTCGTCTTTCTCCGACTGGCTTATTTCACTCAGCATAATGTTCTCCAGGTCTTAGCATAACGTTGCAAATGGTAAAATTTTCTTCTTTTTTTTACAGCTGAGTAGTGTGCCATTGTGTAAATGCCCCACAGCTGTTTTATCCTCTCCTCTACTGATGGACACCTGGACAGCTTGTATATCTTGGTGACTGTAAATAATGCTGCAATGAACATGGGGGTGTCTTGTTCTTTCAAGTTAGTGTTTTGGGTTCCTATGGATATATGCATATTTCTGGAAGTGGGATCACTGGGTCAAAGGCAGATCCATTTTTTGGTGCAGCCACTGTGGAAAGCAGTAAGGAGATAACTCAAAAACCATGTTACATTAAATTTAATTAATAATTTCTGATATTGTATCAGGAACAGAAAGAGCAAGAACTTGGAAATCTATTTGAAAAAATAATGAAAGAAAACTTCCCTAATTTGGTGAAGGAAATAGACATGTAAGTCCAGGAAGCACAGAGAGTCCCAAACAAGATGGATGCAAAGAGGACCACACCAAGACACATCATAATTAAAATGCCAAAGCTTAAAGAGAGAATCTTAAAAGCGGCAAGAGAAAAGCAATTAGTTATCTATAGGGGAGTTCCCATAAGACTACCAGCTGATTTCTCAAAAGAAACTTTGCAGGCTATAAGAAATCATCAATAAATATTCAAAAACATGAAAAGCAGGGACCTATAGCCGAGACTGCTCTACGCAGCAAAGATATCATTTAAAATCGAAGGGCAGATAAAGAGCTTCCCAGACGAGAAAAAAATAAAGGAATTCATCATCACCAAACCATTATTATATGAAATGTTAAGGGGACTTATTTAAGAAAAAGATCAAAACTATGAACAGTAAAATGGCAATAAATATATATCTACCAATAACTAAATCTAAAAAACAAACTAAGCAAAACAGAAAAATAGAGACAGAATCATGGATACAGAGAGTGTTTTCATGGTTGCCAGATGGGAGGGGGATATGAGGGTACAGGTGAAGAGGTGAGGGGATTAAGAAGTACAAATTGATAATTGCAGAACTACCATGGGGATGTAAAGTACAGTATGGGGAATGGAGTAGACAAAGAACTTATACACATGACCCACGGGCATGAACAATGTTGTGGGTATTGCCTGAGGGAGTGGGGGGTGCTGGGAGGGAGGCAAAAGAAGAAAATTTGGGACAACCGTAATAGCATAATCAATAAAATATAATTTAAAAAGAAAAACTAATAAAATAAAATAAACATACCAGGCACATTGTAACTGTAACTTTGTGCAGAATGAATAAGAGAATTAATGCTTGAGAAAGAAAATAAGAGAAAGAAAGGGAAAAAGAAAGGAAGGAAAGAAGGGACAAGAGGATTTCTCATGGCAAAACTTCAGAAAGTAGTGATATTTTCAGGTAGTTCATTAGGAGGAAACAAATGAATAAGCAAAACACTGGCGGAATTTGCTCCTGCAAAACTCATCTTATTTCAGACTTGCTCTAGGAGGAAAGTTAGATTGCTCCACATTCTTTCTGCTCTGCAAGAAATACAGAGATCATGTGTTCATCTGACCAATGACTGAGCTTCGCTGAAAAATCAACTTCACCAAGGAAACAGTGTTTGTTTTGATGTGCTTTCATAACTTCAGACTAACAGAGGTTCTGCTGTTATCGCCCCATGGGCTGCTGCCTGTGGGCGTCCTTTACCCTTGAAAGCAATGTCAGGCATTAGACTTTTCTATTATTAAGGATGCAGGAGGGATAAACCCCTCTTGAAAACACTTGAAATGGAGCACGTAAAGGAAACCAAATGCCTTTCTTCTATTGACTTCTGCATAATTTTTTCAATTATCAAGCCAATGGACATGATGCTGTGAAATAATAAACTTTATTTTAATGTGACCATGCCTATCCCTAATATAATTCCTACATATATCTTTGTAAGGGCCCTTTCAAGCTAAGTCTCTCCTTTCTCCCTCCAATGGTGAATTTCTGATAAACAGTGAATAAAATAGCAACCAGGAAAAGGGGTTGTCATTATTTGATCAGTTGGGGCTCTTTAGACAAACATGGTAGTTATTTCATACTTGATTAAGAGGCAGTATCATTTACTGTCTACGAATGGAGATTCCAGACCCTGAAGCTGAAGTTTAAATCTCAATACTGCCTCTTACTAGCTATGTGACATTCGAAAAGTTGCTTAATACTCTAAGCCTCAGTTCCTTCATTGGCAAAAAAAGACGTGACAAGCACCTACTTTATAACTTTATATGGCTTTTATGAAGATTAAATGTGATAAATTTTGTTAAATGCTGGTGCTGGCATAGTATCTGACACATATCTGATTAATATACATTAGCTATTACTAAAATAAGAATCAAGGTCTCTTCCAGATGAAATACCCAGAAAAATCAAAGTGGACCCATCCCATGGAAGTACAGATGATCGACCGCGACGCAAGGGGCTAAGTTAGCTGGATTTGGAGCCCCGAGGCAATGGCAAACATTGAGAAATGGGCTGAAATGCCTCTATAAGTCAAATCTTCACTCTTTGCCCTGTGTCATACCCATATTAGTTGCTTTTAATGCTGAAATAAGAGTAAGGCCCTTGAATGACTAGAATGAAGTCCAGTAAGTCTCTGTGGAGACCAGGGTGTGGGGGGATGGGCAGGGACCAGGCACTTGTAGGCTTCTGGAAAATAAGAACTTGGGATTTTATTCGAAGTGCAACAGGAAACCACAGGAGGGCTTTTCAGGGGGAAGGGACGGGGTTGGATTTACATGGACATGCACACTGCTGACCTCTCCGGTGTCCTCAGTCTTCTCATTTGTAAAAAGAAAAGCTTCAATGAGGGAAATGGTTCTAAAAGCAAGGTTCCCAGGCCAGCAACGTCAGCACCACTTGGGAACACGTCAACATGCCCATTCTCAGGCCTCACCCAAGTCCTGCTGAATCAGAGCCCTCGAGGCTGGGACCCAGTAGGTTGTGCTTTACTAAGCCCCCAGGTAAACGCTGATGCATGCTGACACGTGAGACCCACTGGGCTCAAGATCTGCAGGTATTCCTCTCCACTCCAAAGTTCAATGTTTCTAACCCCATTACATCCTTCATGACTCAGGTCATAGTCCCGGCAAAGGAGATTGACCAGGGAGCATTTCCATCACCTTTGCTGACCAACATTTTGTTTCAGAGAGGAATCATTGAAAGATAAATTAATACTTACTGAATGCAAAGATCTCATGTCAGTACACATTTTATATCCCAAGCCAGATAGGTAATAAGATGAAAAGGGATCAAATATAATGCCACACTGACCTGTAAATTTCTTCTCATAGTTATCAAAATGAATTTCCCTAAATCCTATATCCCCTATATGATTATTTGCCTGGGTTTATACAAAATTATGAGACCATTAGAAGGATTATATTTGTCTCTATGTGATATAGGGATTTACACAAAGAAGGTGTTGAATCAGATGCAGCATAAAATGATGAAAAGGCAGGTCCTCTGAAGTCACGCAGCACGGAGTTAGATGTCTGGATTCATCACTGACCTAGGAACTCGAGCTAAAATGTGGCAAAGGGTCTGGCAGGTAACTTGCACACTCTAAACATGGTTAGCATTACATTTATACATGCTTGAAGAACTATGAGTGAACAA
Organism: Mormoops blainvillei; assembly: GCA_004026545.1. Classification (NCBI taxonomy): domain Eukaryota; kingdom Metazoa; phylum Chordata; class Mammalia; order Chiroptera; family Mormoopidae; genus Mormoops; species Mormoops blainvillei. The sequence continues at coordinate 110,350 of PVJD01001918.1, read as the reverse complement.
AGAGCCACACGACTATGTTCCATAAAATAATTTTGAGATTATATTTTACTAAAGTCTGTCATCTTAGGGGAGGGTGTGTGACCGTCTATAATAAACTCTTGAATCACGTATATTATTGGTTCGTGGTGAGTCCCCACGGGTTAACAATCTAATAGTGGGCCAAAGAGAACCATTTTAAAATAAAGGCATCAAACATGGTCTTGTTTAATAAATTCAGAAATATAAAAATGAAGGAACATGTCTTTAAATTAAAAGGAGAAATTTTTATGGTAACCAGCAGCTCTCTGTTGTCTACATCAGAGATGCTCAATGACCTGGTAGAATATTCCAGGTAACTTTATCCTATTAACTTGTATGGATACTTAAGTCTTTTCTTAATCTCAACTTGGTACATATTTAAACACTGCACCCCTAATGAGATCACCAAAGCTCTTGAGCAGGTACTATGGCTTTTGCTTCTGTGCATTTCTCAGCAGAAATGAGCACAGTGCATTATACACATTAGGTGTAGAATGAACATATTGATTATGAATCATATTATCCAGGAGGTACACTGGCTGAAAATAAATACATTCAGGAAAGGTACAGACAAATCTATTGATACTATTAAATGGGTACAGAGTAGTGGTTAAGAGCAAAGATGATGGAGTTAGACAGTTGGAATCTAAGCTTAGCTACGCATTAACCATGAGCTATTTACCCTCTATTTCTGACTCTCAGGTTCCTCAACTATAAAGTGAGGATAACAATATCTACCTCAAAGAGTTGTAATATTGATAGACAATGTACATAATGTTTAATACTTAGAGGTCAATATGTGATAGTTATTAATAATGATAATGTGATGGTAATAGATATTTATAGCATAGGACCTATGTAAGATATATTTTGATATTTGAGCTGTACAACAGATAAGGAACTATGATAACCTTCAAACTATCAAACTGTTCTCCTTTGTACAGACACAGATATGGGCTGAATGAACTCTTGGCCTAATTTAGCTTGAATATTAGATTGTTATAATTTATCATTAGGAACACACATTAGAATATTATGTAGCCATTTAAAAATCATTTTAAAGAACATTTATTAACACGGGAAAGCTCATGCTAAAATTAAGTGGGAAAAAAGATCACAATACTATAATACATATAAATGTTAATATGATTCAGTTTTAGTTAGAAATTAAGTTTTATTTAGTTCATTAAAATCTATATTTATATAAGAAGATAAACTAAAGGCTAATAGTTGTTAACTTTGAGCACTGGGATTACAGACTATAATCAATGGTAGTGGAATCAAAGATTATTTGTTCTTTCCTGTATTTTTCAGTTTTACCAAAATATCTACAGCAAACACCTATTACTTTGATGATTAAGAAAAAAATACATGTAATTTAAAATAATGATAAGGCCAAAGGTTTTTTAACTCAGATACATTTGACATCTAATATTGTGTAAAAAGGCCAAAGACTTTTAACAACATAGGGATTTGCTTATAATAAATTATTAGGTTAAAAAATCAGAAATATCAAAAAAGCTAAGTGTGCTCTCTCCTGTGTATAGAAGAATGCTTGGTATATAGAATGTAAATTGCAGTTATTTCTGATTAGTAAATCCTAGCTAATAGTTAAACTTTGCTGTCTATATTTCAATATTTCTCATTTTTTCAAAAGGGGAAAATGCTGGTTTTATTATTAATTACATATACATACATACATATATGTAAAATGTATCTATTCCATATACACAAATATACATGTGTTTTGTATGGGCAGGCAGGCAGGTAGGTAGGTAGACAGATAGATATTTAGAGTTGTCACCATCTCCACTGGGGACCTCCTGGCCCTTTATCACACACTGTCCCCAAGCCACCGGGACTTAGGATTCAGTCCTGATACTCAGTGTGACATGACAACTGAGTCTTATGAATACAGTATCTGGCACAGTCCATCTTTCTGGGAAACATTACAGAAACTAAGTAATAGCAGACACAAAACACGCAAATATGAAATTATGAAAAGAAGTATACGGATTATTAAAATTAACTGAATGAAACCAGTCCAAACCAAATCTTTGTGCTCTGGGTTTTGGGGCTGGGATGTCAACGTTGAGGAAAGGAGCCAACCAGTAATTCCAGCCTAGAGACGGAGTATGAGCTGAAAAAGACTACCGTACACAATGTAATTATTGGTTCCCCACTGAAGCTTCTAAACTTAAAATAAAAATCTAAAAAATAAACTTAACTAAGGTCTGTAATCACAGCAGGGAAACTGAACTCTGCGTTGGCACTTTTATCCTGCTGCCAGAGATCCACCCGTTCCCACAAGGTACTTCTGTAAAAAGATAATTACCAGGTTCCGGCTGGTAGGCAACTCGGCCTGACACTCCGTGCTCTCCTAACTGGGCTCCTGGAAAGGAAGGACCCAGAAAGGGAGGGAGGAAGACTCTTGGCCCTGCGAGGCTCAATAGCTTTGACCCACACAATCGCCCACTACCAGTCCAAGTAGCTAGGGCAATAACTGAGGCTGAAAGATTTTGTTACATCAGGATGGCACTGAGTATTGAGTGGAAAAGCACCCACTTAGGGTTAAGGGATCTGGGTTTAGGAAACAGCGTTGGCCTGTAATGTGTGACCCTGGGCAGCTTGACTCCTCAAGGGCAAACAAACCCACTTAATGAGATTGTTTATAATGTAAGTATATAATATTTCACAGGGCTCCTCTGCTCAGTGTTTGTTACGGGCCAATCAGGCCTCCACATTTATGAGAAATAAGAACAAAACATGGCCAAAAATGAATTACAGATATAAAACAGGAGACTACATTATTGAAGGACACCATTAAAGTTGACTTAGAATAGCGTTTTGAGCAAAATTTTAAAGTGCTACAAAACACGAGAGTTCACTTTGATTCTCCCCCACTCTAGCATCACCTAAAACTTTTTAATGCAACGTATGTTCACAGACAACTGGCATCAGCACCGCCTGGGAGCTCGTTAGCAATGCAGAGGCTCAGGCCCCATCCCAGACGCACTGAGCGGGAATCTGCTTTCTAACAAGATCCTGGCGCGATCTGTGTTCATGTTAAGATTGAGAAGCAATCTGGTCTTTTGTTTCTCACTTTTAAGTGTCACCCGGACTGGTCCCTTTCACTTGCTTTTTGTTGCCATTTCCCTAGTTTATGCCCTATTACAAGATATATATTTTTTTCAAAAAAAGGTGGTGACTGATTTATTTATTGACTGATCCTTTCACTAATTTATGCATCAAACCTTATGAGGTCCTACTAAGTGTAAGGGCAGCTTTGGGCGCTCTGAAGAAAACATTTCCACTTTGAAGAAAGGCGGCACAGATAAGTAAGGGGAAAACATCAATGGTTCATGGAAAACAACACAGGAATTCCATTTTGCTGGAATATTCCTGGTGAGTAATAGAAGGAGTAGAAACAATAGGGCCAGGACCAACAGCCCACATCGCCCGCCATTTGTCAAAGGCAGCTTTCCCAAACTTTGGTCAACAATGTAGCAATGTAATGCATTTATTACATGTATGCACCACCTAAATTTTTTGAGTTCATCTTTTTCTTTAAATTGCCTCACTTCTTTTACTGACATACCAGGCCTGTCCAGAAATTGTCTAGCCATGTAATATAAACAATAAAGACATTTATTGAAGAAGGTACAAGAAACATTGTACCTAGGGCAATGACACCTTAGTCTCCTCCAGAGTAGGTATTTGGGACCTCACACAGTTCTCCCAGTCGCCATCAGCTGCCCCGTCATATTTTCCTGAATCTCATCAAAGCTCTGAAATCTCTTCCCTTTCAAAGGTGATTTCAATTTTGGGAAAAGCCAGAAGTCGCAGGGAGCCAAATCTAAGCTGTACAGGGGCTGAATCACCTGAGTGATTTGATGTTTCACAAAAAAACTCTGCACCAGGCATGATGCATGAGCGGGAGTGTTGTTGTATTGAAGCTGCCAATCACCAGCTGCCCATAGCTGCGGCCTTCTGAATCATCCGAATAGTTTCTGAGGAGGAATGCTCAAGCTTAATGCAAAATTTGATCCAGATTCATTGCTCTACTTGGGCAGTCATTTTGAATGTGACAGCCACACAGTACACATGCTCACTCAAGGGTGTCTATCACCCCCACTGACTAGTTCAGTGAAGTGGTCATTGTTCACACATGTGTATTCCAGTCCACTCTCCTTGGCTGTCGAGCAAACTGTTCTTGTTATATTAACAATGGCTGAACTTTTTCTGGATGGACCTCAGTATATATTGATTTTTAAGTAAATGTATACGAGCAATATAAATGGAAAACGAGTATCATTTGCCTATGGAAGTTATAACTTTTAATAAAGTCTTAGAAGATATCTTTGCCCTCTAATGGTTCTGAGCCTGAAACTTGATATCTCAGCAAATAAAGGAATTTAGTAACTTTCTGGGGGTGTTAAAGACAAACAAATTTGACTTTTTCCATTAATATAATCAATCAAAATAAACACACTTTTTCTAGTCCACACAAACCACTCTGTGTATATTCTCATTCCCTATCCATAGAAACCACCCTAACACCAACTGTCTCCTTCTCCGAAGCATGGCCAGCATCTTCAAATTCTGCTGCTCTCACCTACTTCTTTCTGAGAGTCACAGCCCTCTTGGATCTATTCTCTTTCTACACCTTGAACAGTCAGTCCATCAGTAATATGCAACTCAACAGTTAGTGCTCATTCATCACTTTATATGTGCCTGTCCTACTTCTAAAACTAGGCTTTGTGGCTCTCCGAAGACAGGGACGGGCTCCTCTTAGGGGAGAGATAAATTTATGTGGATAGTGGTTAGACTGTACCTCCCTGAGGAACCACCTAGAATCCATCTGAGATGTCAGGAGGTACTAAATAGCTTAGACATCGATCCCTCCAATTGCAGCACTAAATCTTCCTACCAAACCTCCCAATAGCTGTTTTGCAGCAGCTTTCACGAGGTGGTTTTCACTCCAGAGACCACAATCAAGCCCATTAGAGCTGGGGTGGCCCAGTCTTGCTCCATGGTGCCACCTCTGAAGGTGTTCAGCACAATTAGCAACCATGGCTTTACTTAAGTGGTACAAAGTGTTAACAAAGCCCAGGAGACTAGAGTAAGACAAGCATTAATACAGCACAGAACCACAGGAAGGTTCTGTTAAAGGGCACTCTGTGAAACTACACTGTTTCAATTGCTACTTCCTTTCCATGCCCATTACCTCTAAGGCTTACCTTTAACGACTAAAGAGAAAGTTACAATGCTTCTTAAAGTGGAGGATGTTTGCCAGGATCCGAGAGCACCCTTTAGCACCTCTCTAATTTGCTCACTTTTCTTAATAGACATCTCCCTCCCTCTGGTTCCACCATGTCCTTGCCTTACTTTGTCCCTTCTCTCCAAATCGTCTTTGCAATTTCCTTTAAAAAAAAAAGTAGAAAATATGCTGAACTTGGAATAAGAAAGCCTCAATTCTCCTCTTTATCTGGCCACTAATTTCCCATTTGATTTGGACATTTATTTAACAATCACTTCAAGTCTCTCGATTTCTTATTGTTTATCTAGAAAATAAATAATCTCAAGTTCTCAAAAACATGTTTTTTTACTCTCAATCGCTCTTATCTATTCAATCATTTGGCCACTATTTCCCCAGTCAGCAGCAAATCCACCAATTTATAAACAGGAATGGAGACAGAAGAGCCACTCTTGCCCCAAGATACATATCCATGACAATGTACATGGATATCATGACATTATCTTCAAAAGTCCCTGTGCACACAGGCTTTAGTCCCAAGATGACATGGAAAATTCACTCGGAAATGCATCTCAGCCCTAAATGCAATTTCCCTGTGGCCAAGCAGAGGCCTCAGCCTGGAGGTGACCAAGGTGAGCTCTGGGACCAGCTGGAGCTGGGTTGGGTTCCTAGAGTGCAATGATTAATTTTGTGTCAAGTTGACTGGGCTAAGGGATACCCAGTTAGCTGATAAAACATTATTTCTGGGTGTGTCTGTGAGGGGAATTTCTGGAAGATATTAGCATTTGCATTGGTGAACTAAGTAAAGCCAATGGCTCTCGCCAATAAGGTCAGGCATCATCCCATCCATTGAGGGCCCAAGTATAACAATAACAGCAACAACAAAGGCAGAGGAAGGGCCACCAGCTCTCTGCGGAGCTGCTGGGACACCCATCTTCTGCCTTTGAACACTGGCACTGCCTTTGGCCCCAGAATGACTGACGCCACTGCCTTTCCTGGTCCTCCAACTTGCAGACAGCAGATTGTGGGACTTCTTGGCCTCCCTTGGCACATCTTGACTCAGTAGTGTCAATAAGTACTACTGTTACTAAACCTGTACATACATTGATCCTTTGGCTGAAATACACCCACACACACACACTCTCTCTACATGTGTTGTGAGCGATGCTTAGGCTGTTCAACACTTGGCAGTGATGATAGGCAAGAAAACCTCATGTTGTTCCTTTTCTCAGACAATGAAGACCTAGGGGCCAAAACCTGTGATGCCACACTCCCCTTTCCCTGTTCCTCTAAATGCATGTTATGCCCCAGACAAACTGGGAGTCAGCCACTCACGGAATCCCATGGTTTCTCATTTCTGTTGCTTTGTTCACATGCTGTCTCCTCCCCCTTCAAATTGCTATTGCCCTCCCATGGTCACCTCCCTTTTCCAGATCTCCATGCAACTTCACCTTTGTCCTACTCATTCCACTGGGCTGTATAGTGTTGCTTAGGTGTGTCCCCATCACTGCCTTCTGCAGCTTTTGAGTCTTGCCTTGGAATCAGTATTAATCACAGAAGTTAACTGCACTTAGGTGACTGGGCCATCCCAGGGTGAGCTCCTAAAGTGACTGGGTCATTCTGATTACAGAATCTACCTCTCAAAAGCTAAGTCCTTAGAGACAATTGCTGAGTTTCAATCACAGGGTAGCTCAGGAGAAGAGAGGCCAATTTTGTCTCTCGAAAAGGTGTGTTCAAGTCCTAACCCCCAGTACCTAGAAATGTGACCTTATTTGGAAATAAGGTCTTTGCAGATGTAATCAGGATGAGAAGAGTTCATATTGGACAGGGTTGGCCCTAACCCGACGACTGGTTCCCTTATAAGAAGAGGGATATTTGGGTCCTGGCTTGTGTGGCTCAGTGGATTGTGTGCAGGCCTGCGAACTAAAGGGTCACCGGTTTGATTCCCAGACACAGCACATGCCTGGGTTGCAGGCCAGGTCCCCAGCTGAGGGTGATGAGAGGCAACCACACATTGATGTTTCCCTCTTTCTCCCTCCCTTCCCCTCTCTCTAAAAATACATAAATAAAATATTTTTAAAAAAAGAAAGAAAGAAAGAAAAGGGATATTTGGGCACAGAGGCAGCCACACAGAGGAAGACCATCTTACAAAGATAGAGGCAGAGGTAGAAGTGAAGGGTCTGCTCGTAAAGCAATGCTGAGGATTCCCAGAAGCCACCAGAGGCTAGAGAGACAAGAAAGAATCCTCCTCTAGAGCCTGCTGAGAAAATATGACCCTGCTGATGCTTTGATTTCTTTATTCTAGCCTTTAGAACTGTGAAATAATAAAATTCTGTTATTGTGAGCCACCCAGTTCATTACAGAGGCCCTATGTAACTAAGGTAGAACCATTTAACATATTCCCTGTGGCTCAAAAGATGATATCTAAGAGTGTTTTTCTAAAATTATCTCAGCTTTACATTATGTTTTTTTTTCAATTGGTAAGATCCAATAATTTCCTTTTTCTTTTATTTCATGATTAGATGCTAAGAAAGATCTCCAAGGTCACAGCCTTGGAAGTAACTAAAATAGGTCTGTAAATATTTACTTAAGAAGTATTCATACATTCTATTCCATTGAGCAGAAAGGGCTATCGCCACCCACAACCTCCAGGGTTAGAGTCAGGGTATACATTTAACAAGACCGGCTTGGGGTTTTCTGGCAATTAGTTTCTATATCCTTGGATTAAATGACTATAGCCAAAAACAACATTTTAGTGCGCACACTCTATCCTTGAAACCTGTAAATATTAATGACTTGCTTACTATGTACCTCGCACTGTGCCAGGCAGTTGAGGGCAGAATACACGTTCAGGCACGGGCTCTTTCCATAAGCACCTCCTCACATGTGTTTGTATGTACTTACATCTAGTTAGAGCAAATAGATGCATATAGCCTTTCTCCATTTCTGCCAGTAAAATATTCTTTCCTTGTTTCTTATTCTTAGCAACCCCTCATGCAACTAGAAGAACAACATCTTGCTAAAGTTTCAATTATTAATATAATGGTTTCCACTGATAACCCATGACTAAGGACCCCTATTAAAACAAGTAAGTCTCAGATCAATAATAATGTCTCTACCATCTTATATGAACTCTTTCTTGTATATGAATTTTGTTTTTCTCTAACTTAACTTGTGCCTAACAATGGGCACAGGGCATTCTTTTATGTCTTGTAAAGCTCAGAAAATATATGAGAATAATAGCACTCCTAGAAATTCGCTCATATAATGAAGGCATGATGAGGAAACCCTCAGCACTTGGAGAGGAGTACGAATGGAAGGAAGGAAGGAAAGAAGGAAGGAAGGAAGGAAGGAAGGAAGGAAGGAAGGAAGGAAGGAAGGAAGGAAAGAAGGGGAGGGGAGGGGAGGGGAGGAGGGAGGGAAGGAGAGAGGGAGGAGGGAGAGAAAGGAGGGATGGAGGGAGAATTTCCAGAGAAATAAATTTATTTACAGACATATTTCTCTTTCCCAGGGACTCAAACTCATATATAGTCTTTCACTTGTTAGGTTAACAGTGTCTCTGGTTACACAACCTATACTTTTTTTTCCTTTATAAAAAAACTGTATTCTATTACATTTTCATCAGTTGGGTTTACTGTTTTTCTCTGAATTTTCTTGTTAGGGAACAGGGTAAAGGACACTTTTAATAATTGGGAATTCTTATAGTGCCAAAAAAATTATCATTGTCCTGACTACAGGGGCCGATGCACTAAGGACCTTAGGCACAGGGATGAGATCGGTTCCCTTCCTACTTTGCTGGGCAAAGCCATGTTCCTAGCCCACCAGGAAATACAGTGTAGTTCAAGGATGGTATGTAGGTTTTACAACACCTTCCAACACTAATCAAATGGAAGCTTCTGTCTTCTGTATTGTCTTTCAAAGTATTCGGAGACCGAGTCTAGGCCCACAGGAAACTAAAGCCCTACAACAGTTATCTTTGTCTATAACAATGGTGTAAAAATAGCTTACCCTTTCCCAATTGTTTGTCATCTCTGATTTCCTTGAAAAGATGGAACTAATTTCACTGTTTCACTGAAACAAATGGCAACCAGCACGGACAGGAGGGCACACTGTGACATGTGCCAGGGTGGTGGCACTTTAAGAGTGGGGGGGACAGACCCTATGATGACTCCAATGATCCTCCCTATTTATGTCATTCTCTTTGTGTCATTCCCTCCCCTTGAGTATGGGTGGGACCTGTGACCTGTTTCTAACCAAAAGAATATGACAAAAGTGATTGGGTGCTACTCTTATGATTAGACAAATACATATAAATACAAATATGCATTTTTTTTGTATTACTTTCTTCATTACTGGCTTTGAAGAAGTAAGCTGCTATATTGTTAACTGCCTATGGAAAGGGCCCCATGTCAGGGAAGTGCAGGCAGCCTCTACATGCTAAGGGCCTCAGTCCTACAGCCACAAGGAACTGAATCCTGGAAACAACCACATGCTCTTTGGAAGAAGATCCTGAGTCTCAGGTGAGATCACAACGTCGTGGGGCCTTAAGGCAGAGAACTCAACTAACCCACACCTGGAATTACGACCTACAGTAACTCTGAAGTGATAAATTTGTGTTGTTTTACGCAGGTAAGTCTGTGGTAATTTGTTATGAGCAAGAGAAAACGAATACAGGGAGCTACTGGAAAATTACATGGGAGGACAAGCACAACCTGAGTGTTGAGGACCTTGATATCTATTGAGATTTTCTTATTTAGCCATCATGGCAGCTCTATGTGACGGGCTGAGCTTCAAACTCAAGAAGGTCCATCTGACTGCAAAGCCCATGTTCTTTCCAAAACACTATATGCTGTGGACATGAGCTCGCAGACTGGTGCTGGATAATGCCCTCTTTACTGCAGCGCCGGCTCCGTTTCCTGTGATCGCTTCTCTACATTTCAGGTCCCCCAAAACAAGGTATCGAATGCAAAGAGAAAGGCAATTAGGGGAATGTGGGAGTTCAAGACCTTGGTTCATCACATGTACTTCAAATTGATTCATATATCAACAATCGACTCCAGGTGCGCCTTTCCTTTAGACATAGGCCTCGCGCTGGCAACTTTGGACATGGGTGATAGCACTGGAGATGTGTTAGATATCTGAAAGTTTTTTTTAAAGCATCTGAAAAGCAATTAATATTGTTTCATTATAATTGGTTAGATAGACTACTATAAATATTTTCCTTCTGCAAATGACTTACTACACAGACATTTATGGTTATAAACAAAACCACAGGAACATAAGCAGGGAAATACCTTAGTTCATGCAGTCTTATGCACTTCTCTTCTAATTGCTTGGTTTTCCCTTTATTTTGCTTTATAAAATGCTGCTCAGAATGAAGAGAACTAGAGGTCCTGCCACAATAGATGTTTGCCAAAGAGCATCTATGATTACTCAATGCTTTATACTAGATACGTCTCAAAACCTAAGCTGGCTTACCTCTCATGGGAATTACCTCTGGCACTAACCCAAGCCAAGGTCTTCTTAATGGGCTAGGTCCTGAATCTTAGCACAAACACCATCTCCTTCAGCTGAAGGCATTTCAGCCTGCTTAATGGCTCCTGGGCATAGTCAAGGACTGCTAAAGTTTGTCTTCTGGTTGGTTGGTTCGTTGGTTTGTTTGTTTTTTGTCATAACCACCAGGAAGCTCAGTGGACACCTCACCTAGTGATTAGAGCCGCTATGTGAGCGGTCTCTGCAGGCTCTAGATAATGCAGACTGAAACAAAGAGAAGTCAGGTGACCTTGCCTAAAGAATCAATGGGTAGTGGCTATAATGCATACAGCTTTCAACATTTATTCATCCAATAAACATTTATTGAAAACACTTCAGTCAATCAATTCACTTCCTAGAGAGTAGCAGGACAAAGAAGAGTAGGTCATCGTTCACAATTTCAAATCGACTCCGGTAGGGGACATAAACTTGTCAAGGAATCATTGTGACATATGGAGTCCCTTCAAGGACGAATGTGGAAGCTACAAAGTCTGCCTGAGGAAGGTAGTTTCTAAGAAGAGCAGTTATTTGGGGCTTCAAGGATAATTAAATGTATGCCAGGTGAACAAAAGGGGAGAGCTATTCTTGAAACGGGACAATTTGCCACACTCTCTTCCCCATTTAAGGTCCCCACAGCATAAGTTGGGCTCCCTCTCTCTAGCTGCCCAGCTCAAGGTGAAACATGGTAATTCTTCTACCCACTTCCTTCAATAGCAAAACAAATGTTGTCTAATTCCCAGTTGGAGTGCCATAAATGGATTACACACATGCCTAGTTGGCCCATGGGTGGAGCTGGGCAGGCTAGTACAGTTGCCTTAGGCCAAACGCCCTTGTCAGGTGACCTTAGAAGGTGACTAGCTGAGTGAGGGCGAAGGGTGTGCTCCTCATGAAAGCCCTCGGAAGCCAGATCTAATTCACTGCTTCCTTTTTGCATCACCCCAACCCTGACTGTTTTCACGTGTAATTTTCTGTGTTCAGGAAATGTCCACTCACTTCCTCTCTGCTGAGGTGCTTCTCACCACTTGTTCAAAACTGTCCCCCAAGCCAGTAGTCAGTTACTTTGGCAAAGAGAGAGAAAAATTCTTCACATTCTTACAACATTCCTTAGGCTCAGCAATTGTTAGTCTCATGGAGCTGGCGCAAATCAATCACACACAGCTAAAAAAAAAAAAAGTGCAAAAAAATGAAAAGTGTTTCCCACATGTTGTTTTGGAGTGTGAAAGATGGGCAGTTTAATGCTGAGAGGAAAGTGAGAGATAGTGGTTGTCTGTCAGCTGGAACACAAGCAGTATCAGCTACCAGGAGATGTGGCGAGCCCTACTGGAAGAAGCATGCAGGCCGGATTGTACTTTCTACTCTGCAGCCATTCCAGTCCCAGCTCAATACATGGACCTCTCTTCTTTAACTCCTTCGATCCTTCTCCCAGCATCATCAGGCAACACATACTTTGCTTACAGAATACAAGCATACCTCAAAGATATCACAGGTTCGGATCCAGACTGCCAAAATAAAGTGAATTTGCAATAAAAAGCAAGTTGTAATCTTTTTGTTGGTGGAGGGTCTCGTCTTAAATTTGTAAAAACTGCAACATCTGAGGAGCTCAATGAAGTGAGGCACAATAAAATGAGGGGTGCCTCAATCGACTTCTGTTGTTTTGGGAATTGATGTTTTCCTTTCCTCCCTCTACTCTTAACTAATTTGCAAATCACATGCACAATCCAGACCTTAACTGCACATGATGTGCTTACTAAGAGTACTCAGGAGTCAACACAGATCACCTGTGCGTTCTAATTTATCCATGTCCTGGTTGTGTCATCTTGGTCAAGTTACTGAGAGCTCCGCGGTAGGGAACTTTAGACAGCCCTAAAGCCCATTCCCACGGGGAATGCTCCTGGGGAATTGATATCCACTATCACAATCAACATATCAGAAATGTGCTGAGGTTCCACCACACTCATTACTTTTAACTGGTAGACAGGCCAGCCACTAGGTGGTCAGAATTTTCAGAAGAGTGAGATGTGGAGGGAGCGGAGCCAAGAGACATACCCCTCTTGAAAACAGCAAAGGGAGTTTCTTGCAACCACTAGAATTCTTACTCAGGTAGCTGCGTGTGCCATGGGTGACACTGGGAGGCCTGAGAAGCTGCACCTCTCTCTGGGGACATGCTGCGTTAAGAGCTAGCCACTATACCAACCCTGTATGCTTCTGTATCCTTTGTCATTAAAGGAACTTTTATGTCCTCCAACTGAGCCTGTTGGCATCTTCTCATCAGTCATGTCACCATCCCATTGTGACAGCCATGTACTTTCCAAATTCAAATTTCCATCTCTATAAAAATAAGGGTAACATTTCTATGTACCCATGTATTTATTGAGAGTAAGGAAGATATTTCCTATAGAGCCCTTAACAAAGTGTGTGGCACTTGGCTATATTTATCATTATATTATACACGTCATATCCATCTATAACTACATATTTATATGTTAATATAAAGGGTATAATTGTACTATAATCATAAATAATTTCTTTTTCTGAGAATCTACCAAACCTCATATAACTTTATGTGTATTATCTCAAATGTTTACTACAGTACTTCAAGGTATGTTATTATTACTTTTTTTGAAGACCTGAGGAAATGAAAGCTCAGAAAGGCAACCTAATTACCCTGAGATCTCCAAACTAGTCAGCAACGAAGCAGGATTGGAATGGAGGGATTAAACCCCACTGTGAATTTATTTAGACTGTGTCTTACCCATCTCTTTCCACCCAGCACCCATTTCTTGGTACCACCAATGGACCAGGCGCCAACAGACATTACCATACTTATTCTTACAAAAATATTTAGTCAGTACTAGTCTAAGTTTCATTTTACAAGTGAGGAAACTGAGCTTCAAGGAGATTCGATAGCTTTCGTAGAGGCAGAGCCACGGTTGGTAAGGAGAGGCGCTATTCAAATCTGTGCTTGTCTATGCCCTTACCCAACTCTGCCCCTTGTGTTGGTGTAACAACAAATCCTCTTCAACTTTAAAGAATGCAAGAATAGAATGAATGACTAGGACATTTTGCATTCGGTGGCAGGCCCAGGAAGGTGTGTTATATGCTGGAAGAGAGATGAGGTGTCATTAACCCATCACGACTTCTGAAAAGACGGCCCGGCGCAGCATGCATAGTGATGCATGAACACCAAACAAACAGGCGTTTGGCAATCACTATCCACCAATTGTTCAGTGATTAAGAAATGGTTTGGTAGTAAGACAGATCTGAATTTGAATCCCTGCTCCTACTTTCTCTCTGCAGGACCTGCGGTTAGGCATTTAATCCATCTGAGCATTGATTTCTTTATCTGTAAAATAAGGATAACAGCACCCTGCTTAATGTGAGTTGTTACGAGGATTCCAATGAGATAATATACACAGAAATAGCTGAATCAACTCTAAATGCCATCACGTCCTTGTTATTTCATCTCTCTCCCAGGGCTTTTTCCAAATGCTGTCCAAAGAGTGCCCATCAGCTCTCATTTCTCACATGTTTATACATAGATGTTCCTGAGAGAAGCTCCCACGAAAAGTGGTTGTTCCTTTATGCTGGTTAATTCTTCAAAGGAGGCCCCAATGTGCATTTACCACCAGCCACAGACTCTTTCATTAATGAAATGATTATTTTTTTTTCCAGACAGCTAGGTTTAATTCCTAGTTTTATCACTCTGATAAGAGTTTACAGACGGGTGAACACAACAGAGTAAACGTCTAACCTCAGTTTGGTTCAGAACTGACATTCTCTCCTGTGCGTGAGATGAGAAATAAAAGCATTATGAGTAAAAATGTCATTGAGTTAAACAAGCTAAATATCTTTGGAGAGGCTGATTTACTACACAATCCTCCTAGAAATCAGAGCCACCCACACATTCACAAGCCTCCTTATTTCACGGACAATTCCCCCTGGTTTTTAATAGGTTTTACCTTTCACACTCTCAGCCCACTGGTAACCCAGGGATCATTTCTCTTGACTTTATTATCAGCAGGAATCCAAATACTCCTGGACTAATTCTATTTTCTAAGACACAGGATTTTCCGCAGGATATCCAGGTCTTTAGAAGAAATACACTTTGTGAATGGTCAGGGGAGAATGTCTGTGGGGGATTTTGATCCACTTCTGTCTTTTCATATGGTTGAATTCTCAATGAAGATTGTTTTTGACGATTAATTTCCTTCCCCCAGTTTCACATATGACATTCTACAATGATGATACAACAAAATGCATGAAAATATCTTCAATTTACCCAAAGCATGAGTTACTCAGAAAATTCCAAATGCATTACAATGATCTTAACTGCTGTGTTTGGTAATTAGTACTTTGAAATGAAAAAGAAAAAAATAGGTATCAATAACTAGGATCTTGTTAGAACCGGTATGTCACCTGCTCTTTTCAAGCCACAATACTTCTCACCTCTTCATGCTGACTTCTACAGCAAATTCTAACCCTTTCCACTTCCACACATACACATCATGGTTTAATCTTGACCCACTACTCAAAGGGCTTGTGAGAAAAACTTGGGGACATGTTATTTTATTAGGCTACAATCCACCATTAAGTAATTAAATAGAATCTTCACTATATGGGGCTTAAAATATAGCATAGATGGTTTGTGCAAACCTGGTTGGAGATAGAGTAATGATCTTAATAACAAGAGCAAATCAAACAAAGTTCAAAATCCTTAGGCTGGCCCAAATGGATGTCTAATTTTCGTCCTATAAAGAAATCCATTTATCGCTAACATAGCTTTGGCATTTCTACTCTGTGTCATTGCTTTTGCTACTACCCTTTGTCTAGAACACCTTTCCTCTTTCATTTGACCAAAAAAAGATATTCATTCATTCTCTCTATATTAAGCACCCACTACACCAGTGAACAGACATCTCTGCCCTATTAAAACAGAATGGTGTCCTCATTAAGAGTAGAAGCTCTAGATCCACAGTACCTGGGTTAGAATCTGGGCTTTGTTTCAAACGGACTGTGTGATCTTGCCCAAGACCTTAACCTTTCTGTGCTTCAGTGTCTTCCCTGTAAGATGGGGAAATAATGGTATGTGTCATATAGAAATGCTGTGGGCTTTCAATGAGCTAACTGCAGCCAAGGGCAAGAGCTGGCAGACAGTGTGAGCTCAATAAAGAACAACGACCATAATTAACTCTGCTTACCCAGGACCTACGCCTTTCTCTAAAAGCCAAGCTGAATTTCTGCTCATCTGTGAGGTTTTCCCTTGTCTGCCCAAGCCCAGGGATTTCTATCCTGCTTTCTTCCAACCCATAATCCTTCACTGGATGGAAAATAGGATTTATATTCTATGCGAACCCTGATCAATAAATAATGACTTCCTGAAGTCAGGGCTAAGAAGCAATGTGAGGCCAATTCCAGAATCTCCAGGGGGAACAACTGTATGTAAAGATTGATGAGTGATGTGTGACATGAATTAAGAACAGTAGTGTGTCCTGTCCACACTCGGTTGTATATGTGCATAATAAGTTATATTCTCCCTGTTTCCCATAACCGTACGGTTATATTTGGGTAAGTGATTTATCTTCTCTGATCCCCAGTTTTCTCATTTGTACACATATTTTTAAAAGTAATATCTTCCAGTATTGTTTGAGAATGCCAACTGAGATACTGCATATATTGCCCTGGCTGGTATGGCTCAGTGGGTTGAGCCCTGGACTGCCAACCAGAGGGTCGCCTGTTTGATTCCCAGTCAGGGCCCATACCTGTATTGCAGGTCAGGTCCCCACATGGGGACGTGCGAGAGTCAGTCAATTGATGTTTCTCCCCCTCTTTCTCCCTCCCCTTCCCTCTCTCTCAAAAATAAATAAAATCTTAAAAAGAAAAAAAAGCTCCCAGTATGAAGTCATTTAATGTTTATTATTATTGTTTTTTTTAATTATGCACTAATCACCAAGCAGTATTACCACCAACTGGGCACTGATTACAATGCTTTATAGCGTGAGGATTTTGCATGCATCACCCATGCCTCCTCAACTAGTAACTCCTTCGTGGGCAGCAACCCTCCTACCCTTAAGTGAGGCACTTGGTCTAAAGGACTAAGTCCTCAATGTGCACCTGTGATACAGGTGAAGCTACAGTGAGAACTGAGAAAAGTCAAAGCTGGGGCAGGATTGGTATATGTATGGATGAATTGCTGAAAGATCCCTCTGTCCTGAGATTTGTTGCTTTGTTGGTACACAGAGAGCAAAATGAAAGAAGACAAAACTAAATATTAGATGGGTTTTTCCTTAAGGGAAAATCCATGTACATCCTTCTTTGCCAGGAATGCTGCTCAGGTCACAGTTCAGCTAAACTAAGGTCTTGCATCGCACTGCTCTGGGCTTCTTCATGCTAAGTAGGCTGAAATACGCCAGAAAGGGACAGAGTGACAAAGTAAGCCCTGGAGGTGGAAGGGGAAAAAGCATGGGCGCATTCCCAGAAAACGACACATTTAACAGTACAGTGCTGTTGTGAGACAATTTGAGGTGCAGTTAGAAAGACAATAAAAATGGAGCTGCCCCAAGGAGGAACTTAGAGAGCAGAGCTACTGAAATACACGAGAGAGCTGTCAAGCTGCCTTCTGCAGGCACACACACTGAAGGCCAAGGGCTGCCTGCAATGCTCACATCATCCACCAGAAGAGGAGAAAGCACACATTGGCCATTTTTGCCAAGAAGACCTTGTTTCTCAATCTTTGATAAAGAATCAGCTTTCAGCCTGCAGAAGGTTCTTGTCTGGGAAATACCACTCTCAGTTGTCATGTGTGCCGAGGTCAGATGGCTTTTGAGTACCTTTCCCACATTCCCAGAACACAGTGATGGCAACACTTTTACAGCATAACTTCATTTTAAATTTGCTACGCAGTGTTTTCCCATTACCTGCACAAGCAAAGCAATATGGGTGTTATGCCGATGAAAAACCTAAGCCTCGGATGGATTAACTGGCTTGAGACCACATGGTTATCAAGTGGAGAACCAGGCACCAAGTTTTCTGAATTCAAGCAGGTGCCGCTCCACAAGGCCATGCCCATTTTGCACTGCCCTGATCCACAAAAGATAGGTTCATTCCCCAGGGGTCAGTCAGTTCCTCACACATCTTCTAAGACCTGGGGGAGAGGGGGCAAGGATGGGGTGCTTTCCTGAAAACAATTATTCCTACAAATAGCCTGGAAGCTTTCAGCTAAGTTTTTACTAAAATCCTTGCACTTTTATTTAAAAATAAACATTTTATTTTGGAATAATTTTAGATTTACAGAAAAGTTGTGAATCTAGTACGGACAGTTCCCTTATGCCTTTCACCCAGCTTCACCTAATGTTTACATCTTACATAACCATGATATCCTTGTCAAAGCTGCAAAATTAGCAATGGCTCCTTACCGTTAACTAAGCTCCAGACTTTATTCATATTTCACCAGTGTTCCACTAATGTCCTCCTTTTGTTCCAAGATCCAACCCAGGATACCGCATAGCATTTTGAATTCCAGTACACTTATCCCATTATTTAGTGATCATCCTTTGTGCCTCCTTCATGAAATTTAAAGAGTTTTAGTATTTTCAAAACAGACACCATGCCTTTCCTGGTGCCTACCTTTGCCCAGAGCATGGGAGGTACATGATATTTGTTGATAAATTTAGCCACACAAAATCCCATTTTAATAATCATTATGAAAATCTGGACCATCGGTCTCAAAATACAGAATATATATATATATATATATATATATATATATATATACACACACACACACACACACACACACATATATATATATATATATATATATATATATATATATATATATAACATGTAAAGAGGGAATAATGACTTATGCCACAACAGCAAGGTTAGTTTTCAAAATCAGAGTAAATATGAACTATAACAGACATCCGCCATGAAGAGAAAACAGTCAGTTAAAGAAATAGCGTCAGCTTTCACTTCCACCAAATGCAAAAACTCAACAAATGAAAAATCAAAGAAGAAAATGGGAATTGTAAGAGCTTGGAAGAAATGTAAATAAGATTTTAATCTGTATATTGCATGGACCAGAGCTGGTAGCACACCATTAAACATTCTCATCCTGGAGCTGGTATCTATGCGTAGCTGTTAATTGTGCAAATTCCCCAGTTCCTGTATGGCGAGGTTTCAAACCAGCTGCCAACTACAGCTGTTTTTTTTTGTTGTTGTTTTTTTTTAAACAAAGGCAATATTTAAAAGTGGGAGCTAGGGAGAAATGGAATAAATGATTTAAACAAACAAAAAGAACCACAATTTTATTCCATAATGAACCACCTTGAAGTGTTAAAAAATGTGCAAATAGTTTCCCTTGGATATTATATTTCCCACACAAAATGCATAAACATTATGCAGGATAGCCCTAAATGGCTTTGGGCAAATGACTCAATGGGAAATAGAATGCCCCTAATATATTATTTTAGTTGCTACAGGAAGCCTTGCAAGAAATAGCTCTCATAATTTTCATGTCCAAAAATATCATGCAAATGCATAAAGCAATCTCTATGATTCAACGGGAAATATTTTTCTTCATCTGATTATCACTCTCTTGAGTACATCATTGTATGCCTAGCATTTTGTTATAAAAATATGCATACATATATAATGTACACACACACAGTAGACAGGTGGACTTACAGATAATACAAGCTCTTTGAGAATAGTGCTCATTTTCGTAACCTCTAGAATACTCACTGTATTATACCTAATAAATACTGGAGTAAGGAAGGAAGCAAAGTAGGCTTGTTTCAGGTTGGTAGGGCACTGTCAGCTTTCCCCTACTCTGGGCCTTAAATATCAATGGAAACAATTCAAACAAAGAAGTTTTGCACCTACAATTGCGACATCGTTAATATTTCCACCCAAGGGAAAAACTGTAAGTTCACTGGAAGTGTCTAGCAGTCACTGGAACTCCCAAAGCGTCAGTTTTTTTTCTGCAGTGTTGAAATAACATCTCTTTTAAATGTTGGTACAAAAGTCAAATGAGCTCATCATTCATCCACTAAACCACTATTAACTGAATACCTAACGTGTGCCAGATAGGATGTAAAATAAAAAGTGAGGAAAAACAATAGCAATTCACTGTCTGCCCTGAGGGAATCGGCAGCCTATGAGAGAAGAAAGGCATCAATTAACGTACGCTGAAACAGCGGTTCTAGAACTCACCAGTATTGGAATCACTGAACTCTTCGTAAGACAAGGGCGGCTGGGCCCCACTGGAAGTTTCTGGTTCAGTGGGTCAGTGCTAGGTGAAGAATCTGCACATCTAATGAGCTCCCAGGTGACCCAGATGCTGCTGACGTGGAGATCACGTTTCTGAGAACCATCATGCTAATAAGCACAAAACTGTGATATTCCCCCAGTGACGAAGTGAAAAGGTATGTGGAATTAACAGGACCTCTAACAGGGGTATTTGATCTAGTTAGGGACTTCCTCCCAAAGCAAATGACCTTTGAACTGAGATCTGAGTCTGTGTTGGAGAAAATGAGTGAAAAGAGTGAAGAAGAAAATTTTAGGCTTTGGAAACAGCATGTGCAAAGGAACAGGGCAAGAACTAGGCACTGAAAGGAGGTCAGGGTGGCCCGGAGTGGAGGGAATGAGGGGGGATACCCAAGACTGGGTCTGAAGGGGGTGGGGGGGGGCAACTGATACAGGTCCTGTTAGCCTGCCACAGTTGCATCTTGTCCTGCAAGCCTTGGGAAGCCAATGGTCGATCAACGATGGATAAAATAACTAGACTGGTCATTCTCTGAAAAGTTGAAGTGAATGGATCACTGTATAAAGCACTCAGCGTCAGTCACACCATCAGCACTGAACTTTTGGATCTTGGCTCTGCCAATTACAGCCTGGGTAAGTTACACGCCACTCAAGCTTTAGCTTCCTCATCTGTGAAATGCTGATGATAATTCCTTTCTAATAAGCTTTGTGGATTGAGTGAGTCGATCATGTATGGTACTTTAGGCCTATGTCTGGAACAGGAAAACACTCAAATTTTAGCAGGGAGCATCGAAAGAAATACAATGTCCACAGGGGCAGGAGAAAATATTTAAGTTTCTTAAAAATGCTTTCCGGTAACATATCTTACTGGAAAGGTGACGACAACAGCTTTAACCACAGAGGAAGAGAGTAGAATCCCCAAAAAGCCAAAAACCCAAGCAGTTTTAGTGTCTAGAACTTAGTGGAGAAAATCGATGTAAGCTCCCTGCCCCCAACCCTGAATATAAGCTCCAGAGACAGAGGATTTTCTTTTTCTGTTTGGCTCACTTTTGTATTTCAGCTCCTAGAAGAGTATCCAAGACTTGCGACTTACTTGTTGAGGGGGAACGAGCACCCTTCAATGTTGTTACGGTCGATGGATTTGGAAGCAGTTTGCTTCACCACTGTCACCAAAACTCAAGGCCCTTGTTTCCCCTCAGTTGTCAGTCACTTGAAGAGAGAGCGATGTGGGAGTATGTTGTTTCCGAATTCCTACCTAGGGTCACGGTGTCTAACAGCACAGTCATCGGAACAGTGCCTCCCTGAGAGCAGCACAGTGGCACCCCTCCCCCCGGGGTGGGCTTGGCCTCCTTGATTGCTGAGTCAGTGCCATCAGCCAATGGATGATGGATGACAGTCGGCACACTCTCTCATTGCCCAGCTCCTGCTCAAAATCCTCTATTAAAAAAACCCTCAACAACATCCCAACCTGCTTAAAACAAAGTTCTAAATGACCAGGCTTCCAACCCCCTGCATGAGCTGACCTCGGCCCACATCTCCAGGCTCATCTCATGCCCCTCCCTGCTGTGCCCCACATACAGGCCAATCTGAATGGGCCCTGAGGGCAGGGCTCTTCCTGTCTCTGGGCTTCTGTTCACACTGTTTCCTCTGCCTGGTATACCCTTCCCTCCCCTGTGCTCGGTTCATACCTCATCTCAGTTTAACATATCTTCTTCTAAGAGGTGGCCCAGCATTTAAAGACACTGACGGAGCCTGGCATGGGAATATTTATTCAGTATTTACCTTCCCTGTAAATTCTTTAAGAGAGATATCAGGTTTGCATTGTACTCTATCCCCAACGCTTGGCATAGAGGAGTTTCTAAAGACATGTTTGTCTCATGATATTATAATTATTCTCCTTTCACTCCCCCAAAAATGCTCTTTCAGGAGTCCAAAATGTGCATGCGCACACACACACAGTTCCTCAGGAATGTCACAAATATCCCCTCATCATTTTCCACTGGTGACTTCAGTTTCTGCAGAAAGTGGCTTCTTTCTGTAGAATAAGTAGCTCCTGGCTTTCCTAATATCTGGGATTCTCCCAGTTTGAATCCTGGGATTCACCTATTATTTCAGTCCATTCAGGCTGCGACACACACGCACACACACACACAAACAACAACAACAAAAAAACAAAACCCCAGAGACTGTGGTTCAAATAGCAACCATTTATATCTCACAGCTCTGGAGGCTAAGAAATCCAAGATCAAGGTGCCCCAGTAATCAGTGTCTGGTGAGGGGACCTGCTTCCTGGTTCATTGAGGGCTATCTTTTGGCTTTGTCCTCACAGGACACAAAAACAAGGGAACTCTCTAGGGACTCCTTTATAAGGCCATCAATCCCATTTGCGAGAGCTCCACGCTCATGACCTAATCACCTTCCGAAGGCCCTACTTCCTATATGTTATCCTTGGGGGTTAGGATTTTGAGGTGAGTTTGGGAAGGACACAAACACTCAGCCCATAAAACCTACTTCCTGGTCCAGCACTTTTCCAAACTTTAGCGCATATATGAATCACGTGATGGTCTTGTTAAACTACAAAGCGCAATGGACTAGGTCTTGGATGGGCCTCAGATGTTGCATTTCTAATAAGCTCCCAGGTGCTGCTGTGGCCCTCTGGGGGCCACAAGCACTGTCCTCCCTCGCCCGCACTTCCATGTCCTCCAGGGCAGGTGCGCACCCCCAGGAAGCAGCCAGCAGCGGAGGGAGAGGGAATATCCCTGAATTAGAAGGGAGCGGCAGGACCCCATGTGTCTAGGACTTGAGACACTCACGCCTCCTCCCCCACTTTGGGAGCCTGATGTGGTCTAACACCTGTGATTGTAGATTAGCCCTGGCTGTGAAAACAGACAGCGGACCCAGCCTATGCTGAATAAGGAGGTGAGGAGGAAGGAGGCACTGGAAGGGACAAAGAGGGATTTAAAAGGACAGAGGTAGCAGCTAGATTCCTTCCCTGAGCTAGTCCATCCTCAAATATACTTCACTACACTGGGCACATCTTTACAACTAATTAGTTCTAAAGGGAATCACTTCTAAGACGTGAGACTACACAGAGGGAAAAACAAAGTGAAAAGCTGAGAATAGGAAATAAAACCCACCTTCGCCACAGGGTGATCCAAATGGAAACACTGACCTGTAAGTGTTCTTCAAACCAACTGGTGGGTTATGGGCGGGAAGGGGGATTGGCATTAATGAGAACTGGACTCACGACATCCTCATGACACTCCAGACAAGGAACGTCCCTGATCCAAAGACTGGGGACCAGGCAGGGCTTTCAGAGACTGAACTAGCTGGAGATCGGCAATTCAGCTGAGTCTTAGGCCAGAGAAGATTATGTGAGGGGCTCATGCCTACAGAGGATTTTCTGGACAGGATAGGAAAATCCTAGAAATAGCACCTTCACAACACTTGTTGGCAAATGAATGCGCAGGACTGGGGGCCATGCAAGCGTGTTGATGGTAGTCCCTGCGCCAGCTCCCAAGCCCAAAGGGGTAGAATAGTTGGGGGACAAAAGAAAGAAAACCTAGAAAAATAAAACCCCAGAGGGATGGAGACCAGATGCTTCTATCTCCTTCTTACTCAGGCATCCTCTCCTGAGGATGCATCTCTGCATTCCCACTAGGACAGGAGACAGGCACACCTGGGATTATAAATGAATACATGAAATAAACTCATGGCCCCAACTTTCCCAGACCATTAGCTTCACACTTGAAATTTGTCGTTAAAATAACAGATCTTCTATTTCTTGAACTACAATAGACTACATGGCCCACATGCGAGTGAAACTAACAAGGTGTCTAAACAATCAGCCAATAGGATCAATTTGTTTCAACAAATTAAAACTTCACTGAAAAAAAAATTAAGAGAAACTGGACACCTTGGATGAAGGGCACTGAAGGTGAGATAGGCATAAAAGCTTTTCTTAATAATGCTGCTAGGCAATACACGGACGCTGTTTGGGGCAAAGTGATGGGTTTGGATTGGTCGATTAGATTGGATTGGTTTCTCATTTGTCAACTTGAAATCAATAGTTGCTGTTCATTTCTAGAGCCATCTCTTCACCACAGGGCCCACGACCATCCGCCAGGAGGCCCACGGTAGAGCCAGGAAGAAGTCACTACTCAGCCCACTTGACAATTTAATCGGCTCGCTTCCTCAGGAAATTATTTTTCTCCCCATCGCTAAGTTTCTGAAAGTTTTTAAGAGAAATCAACGGAATATGGCGTGACTCTCATTTTGTGTTTTGTGAGGAAAAAAAGCACCCAGTGCTACCAGGTAAAAAAGGCAGTTCTTACTGGGGCGTTTGCACCTCACGTGCTGCCTTTTCGTGGGCAGGGTTAGAGGCTGTGATTTGAGGAAGCTCTGCCCCCCTGTTTCTGGGGGTTGGCTCAGCTACAGCGTCTGATATTCCTGCACGGTCACTGCTGTGGAGGGAGGTGCCAAGGACTACCATTAACTACTATCACAGTTGCTCCAGCCATAGCATTTGTATTTTTCACATTTTAGCTCAATTCTGGTGGTTGAATGAACTCACTCAGAGAAAACACAGGTCCCTGATTCCCCCCACCCCCGCCTCCTACTGCTGAATCCTCGACATGTTCTGCCATTTCGAAACCCAACCTGTCTAATCTGTTCACTTTTTTTTCTCTCTGCTACCACTCTTTAAGGCTAAGTTAGCCTCTTAACTGTGCCTCCTCTCTTTCTCTGCTTGCTGTCTCTCTCTTGTGCTATCTGGGCACTGCGATCGGGAGGGTCATTTAAAAAGAAATTTCGCATCACACCAACCCCTCGTTGAAACGTTTCAATGGTTTCTCACTGTTTTTAGGATGAAGCCCTAAGTCGTTCAGCAGACCCTTTGCCCACCATCCTTGCCTTGCCTCACCTTTCTCTCCCTCCTTTGAGGTCTATAGCCTCAGGTCATACTTTTTCTGTTTTCCAAATGCACTATGCTCTCGCCTGGCTTTAGGACTTTGACCACGTTGTTCTTTTTACCCTGCGTGTTCCCCTCTTACTCCAGCCTCTTTCCATGGCTACCTCCTACCCAGCCTTCCTACGTCACTTTATACCCAGGTAGACCTGCCCTGGCCCCTGCATTCCCTTTGTGGAAACGTCATTACACTTTTAAGCTCTGTAAAGGAAAGGGCTTTGTCTTATTCAGTTATGTGATATGTCAGGTTGAACCTGGCACCGCATCCAGCACAGAGCAGGTACTCAATAAATATCTGTTATATGGAATTAAGTTGGAAAAAGTGAGAGGGGACAAGGCACATGAATAACCCTCACCCACATCTCCCCCAGAGTATGTGCTTTATCTAATCATTTTGCCAGTACCCAGAGGAAAAGGAAAATCAAAGGGCTTAAATAAGTACATTTATAATAGGAAAGTGACTGACTCCAAAACAGTCTAGGAGAAAGTCCTACAATGTACAAAAGCTTTAGATCAAGGTATAGGGAGACGAAATAGAAATGGATAAAGACAGAAACTAAAGGAGGCAGAAAAGGTCCCTGAGCAGAAGAGGAAGCTGTCAGTTAAGAGGCTGATAGCATGGAAATGATAAGTTCAGATTTCTGAGAAGTCACAGCTAAGATGATGGTTATCACGTAGAAAGTAAAGTAGTTCCAAAAAGTATGATTAAGCCTGGCTGCAATGTCGTATTCTACAGAACTCATCAGAAAAGTTCAGAGATCAGAAGGAGAGAAGCTGAGCACTCTGAGTTTGGAAAATAAGGAATTAGAAAAAAGCAAATCAACTTTTCCACGAGAAAGTAAGAGGAAATGTAGTGGGCTCTGCAAATAACACCAAAATGCATGGAACTGGGAACAAAAATAACTGGCTGAATCCTTGCTCTTCTCTCTTACTATATACCAGTCGTGTGGCCTCATCGGATCACTAAAGCTCACTGCACCTCGATTTTCTTGGTGAGACAATGGGAAGGGCAAAGGAACTAGCAATTACTGAGTAACTCACCTGCATATTTCTTTAATTTCATCTACATAAGAAGTAGATTTATGATACCCATATCACAGATGAGAAACCTGAGGCTTAGGGAGGTTAAGAAACTGACTGACAGTCACATAAGGATTAGAACTCAAGTCTGTCGGTCTCTGAAGCTCGCACACAACACTGGCCAGAGAGGCAACGTGGTGGAGAGTGTAGGACTGGATTCGCACCCCCCAGGCCTGGCTCTGCCGCTTAGGAGTTTCGTGGTCTTGGGAGCTCACTCAGCATCTCTTGCTTCCCTCTTCTCTAAAACAGGGTCATCCACACCTGACCCGGCCACCTACCTTCTCCTTACAAGCAAAGGCATCACCAGATTCTAACATCTGGGAACCATGGCATGAGACAGAGTCAGGATTTGCCTACCTTTAAAGCACACGTCAAGCCCTGGCTCCTTCAATGATCTTTTCATCTCAGTCCTAACAGGAACCGTATCAACATGCTACTTGGAAAATGAGTTGAAAAGGTACTGGTCTTAGAAAATGTGCTTCCCCATTCTCCTCCCCAGCTAAGCTACTAGACATAAAAAGGCAGGAGAAGCAAACGTGACGGGGCTGGACCAGCGCCCTGTGCGAGGAGCAGCGAGAGTGCCCATGGTTGCTCTGGTACCTCTGCTGTAGACAGTGCTGTTTAATTCACATTTCCCATTTTCCTGAGATGGAAAGGACTCCCTCAGTTCCCTTTTAGATAAGGTCATCAGGCACAATCACTTGGAGTGTTGTGAATTTCCTCTGTGTTCAAGGACTCTCACTTTGACAGTTCAAGATGCCCAGGGTGGGCTTCTGAAGTCAACATTGTTATCATCCTAAGTTAACAAAGTTGTGAGGTTTTGGCCCCAGTGTAGCTCCATTGTAAGAATGTATTCTGCTAAAGGTCAACACACAGAGAGTTACACGCTCTGGGCAAAGAACACGCCTTTGTGAAATGTGTAAAGGTCTCCGTGTGTTCTCACTTGGGGCAACCCAACATGGTGTGACTGAGTCCCCTGAGAATCCTGTGGCACAGACATGGGATGGCACGACATTTGTCATTTCTGACCGGATTAAAAACCAACCTTCATAAATGTGGGCAAAAATCTGCTTACAGCTTAGAGGACACTAGCGGCCTTGAATCTTAGCCTCGGGCCTATCTTTTCCCTAACGTGCCTTGGCCATGATTGGAGCTGCCACAGTCAGAGCCTATCGATACCACTGCTTTTCCAGAACGCATTTAATCTCACTTTCATAAATAAGAACTAATATTGAGTTCTTATGTACATTAAATAAACTAGCACATTTAGTCTTGCATAAGCCTTATCATCCCCAAGAGGAAGTAACAATAACCCTTACTTTATAGGGAAGAAACTGAGGTGCAAAGAGGTTAAGGAAATCTTGGAATTATAAGCTGAACCCAGTTCTGACTGGCTCAATAACTCCTGCTGTTTTCACTCTAATGTACACATTCTTCAAAAATAAATTGTTTTAATCTAAACAAAAGAGAATCAATTGTTGAGATACAAAAAGGAACCACCAAGTGCCTGTCACCCTGGATGAGATGAAGCATCCAGAATAAAGATGAAAACAATCGATCCTTTCGGCATATAGGATAAAAGAAAACATTGCCTGGCACCCTGCCCCATAGAGTCTGCAAAAGCAGCGGGCTTCTGATCAACAGATAGAATGGAAATAAGACCATTTCGTGAGAAAATCACTATAAATTAACATACAAAGGCTCGGTACAGAGACAAAGTAAATCAAAGAAATAGAATACTTCACCATCTAATAAAGTCTATGACAGTATTATGGAGAGTATTGATGCAACCAAAAAAATGATGTGTCAATCAGAAAGGGAGTTGGTCAGCAATGGAAGATGGGCGGGGGTGAAGGAAGAGTCAGCAGAGCAGGCTCTGATGGGCTTTCTCTCTCCACAGGAGAGGCTTCTTGACTAGTGACTGACTTAGTGTTCCATGCCGTGAACACGAGGCAGAGCGACTGGACAGCAGCGACAAGCTCTCTCAGCTGAGGAAAACTGCGCTAGGTGACCTCAGTCCTCTGTTTTTCCCTCATTCCAAGCTCACCAAGTGACTTTCCCATTATAAAGTGCAAGTCATGCTGACAGGAGAGCTCAGGTCTTTCTGAGGTTTTAGTTCTTACAGTGCTTTAGTAGCCTGAAATTATGGTTTCCTACACCAGTCTCCTGGGGTTTGACCAATGTGGTCCCATGCCTGGGTGGTGAAGCCACTCTAAGTATGAATCAGGGTTCTGACAGCAAGGCTGCTGGCTGGGCCAGAGCCATGGAGAAGTCATCCGGACAAGGCGTCTTGTGGATATCCTGTATCCCCCCGCTGGCCTTTCCTACTTGATGCCCCGATGTCTGTGTGCACCTTCCACTCAGACTGCAACCCCCCATACAATCATAGCAGCATATGAAAACAGAAACTGTCCTAGAGGAAGGACTAACCTCGATGGGGTAGCATGAAAAAGTTATGGGAGTTGATATTAAGATTTTGACTTCATTAAATTGCTGCTGCCACTAACTAACTGCATGATGTTGGAAAAGTCACAACCTCCCAAGCCTAAAAAACCCACCCTTGTAAACATAGGGAAAATAATGTCGACAAGAGAAAGCCCTACAGAAGCTACCACATAAAAATCTATGAAACACAAGAGACTGCAGTTCTTATTTCTCCAAGGCACACCCACGAAACTCTATCTCAGGACCTCGGGATGCCAGTCTGGTGTCTGCCATCTGCCAGCCAAGTGACCTTGGGCAAGCCACGAAACTTCTGGGGTATCTGTTATTTTGCAAAGGAAAATTTTATCAGCTTGTGAAGAGACCCTCCCAATTCTGAGGTTCTAGCTCTGGAGCAACCAGGATTTCATTGCCCAGAACAAAGGGTTCACATCTAATGCTCGGGTTACAGCAACAGCTTTCTCTCTACTTTGTCTGGATTCACTTCAAACCATCCAGATCTCAGAGCAATTGTAACAAAACTTTAGTCTGACCATGTTAGGCACTTGCTAAGAAGCCTTCCATTGAAAGACCCCTCCACTGCCTTTAGAACAAAGGCGGACATGTTCCAGCTGGCACACAGGGTCCTTCACAATCTGGTTCTTCACTCCTTTCCCTCCTTTGCCTCCTGACTCACCTCCAAACACATACTCTGTGCTGTAGTCATACTAAACCACATTCAGCTAAAGCTGGTTCCCAGAGAGCTGGTGCTGATGCCTTAATATGTGCTCCAAGTTCTCTTTCGAGTTGACTGTGAAACAGCTAGTAAGAAATGTGAGGTGGGCAGGTATCTGTGTCCAAGGCTGGTGAGAAATGCTGGCTTTAGGGATAAAATTTGGAGTCCACCAGAGAGACAAAAGTTGATCCCATGCAAGTGAGGGAAATCACCCAGGAAGAAATGTGGGCAGCAAAGAGCAGCAGGCTGACGATGGAAGGCGGATCGAACACCCACATGTAAGAACGTTGCTTGGCCCAACTCGCGAAAGATGCTATGACGGACAGGGCAGAAGGGCTGTGGGAAGAGATCTCCCCCATGTCAGTGATAACTTCCATGGACAGAATGAGTAACATCTCCCAGGAAAAGAACCTGAGGCTTTAAGGGTCTACAATCCTTTGAGAAAGGTGTCCAGGCTGGTTAATAAAGGAAGCTGGGATTGATATCCAAACCTTCTTGACTTTGAAGCCCATGTCTTACAATTACCCTCTCCTGCATAAATCTGATGACAGAGCATCTCTCCTTCTCTATTAGGCCATAATAGAGGCAATAAACTAAATAAAAGCCACTTTAAATACAGAAGTGATTATGATTGATAATAAGAGGGCTATTAAACTTTCATTAATGAATTGGTTAATGATGGCTCCTTAAGTTTATTTAACTAAGCCGTTTATTTGCAAGAAGTAGAAAATTAAGCAGTTATAGCTAAAAGCAGAGCATTCTTATCCTCAGAGTCTATATGCAAGCAGTTGCTATGATAAATTATTATAAAGCTTAAAATATAATGTGCCTGTAAACTTTCATTACTTTTAAAATGAACTAAAACAGTATTACACAGTTAAAGCCAGCCCTTCATTATAAAGCCATAATTACACTTTTGATGGACATTAGGAATTTGTGAACAAGCTGTCAGACATTCTCTGGCCAGATTTTCTCCTACTCCAGACAGAAACCTGGTCAAATTTGCAATAATCGCTCTGTATCACACACTACATACCTTTGACTAATGGAAACACCCTTTAAACTTAATGTTGCTTAACTAATGTTTAAGCAAAACAGGCTATTTATACAATGTACATGAAGCAGGTGATAGGGCTTATTCCCTTTCGTATTTATAGTCATTACTTTCTCTAGCTCTGAAATAGTTTTTAATTGAATTTCCTCATTATTATTATTTAGTG
The DNA here is from genome assembly GCA_004026545.1 of Mormoops blainvillei. NCBI lineage: Eukaryota > Metazoa > Chordata > Mammalia > Chiroptera > Mormoopidae > Mormoops > Mormoops blainvillei. Next base: position 79,856 of record PVJD01001918.1, on the reverse strand, counting down.
CCTAATGCAAGCTCTTGGGGGCAAGTAGTAAAACTGCCAAAACCTAACACGTAACAATTCGCTGGACCACGGTGTGACCGCCTTCTGACTGTGCCCAGAGCCAAGTCCTGGAGAAAGCTCGTGGGCTTGGGGCGGGTGCCCACCTGCACGTGTGAGTGTTTTCTCCCATGGCATCTTGGTCTGTCCAAAAATATTCCTTCAGACACTCCTGCATCGTTCCACGTAAACTCTTAGAAGTAAACAATCACCAGATGCCATCCGTTCCTGTGGGAAGCCAGCTAAAAACAATGACTCTCTCGGGGGTAAATGCAAGGAAGCAATTAGGTCCCTTGCCGGCTTGATTTGTTGAGACGAGGCTGCACCACATCGAGGGCAACCTGCATTTCTGTAGAGGTCCAGGTAAGGACTGCAAAGCACTGATGTTACTCCCTTGCAATGCTAGTGAGCTTTTCACCCTCTGCTTCCCTCGCTCCCAAACCAAATAAAAGTGGTTGTCCTTCCACTGGGCTGGAAGGTTCATTTGTTCTGTTCTATGCTTCCCTTGTATCTTCCCATTTACTGTTAGAGAGGAGCAGAGTGGGTGAGAGATATCGTGCCCTAGAATTCTTCAGTATGGATGGAAAATGAGGATTTCTTTATTTCTTGGTGGAAAACACTGCCTCCTCTTCCTCCTGCCATGAAACCTACCACGGTCACTGCCAGTTTACAATGACAGTCTCTATCCTAGTGAGGGACACAGATTCACAGTGCTTCTCCTTAGAGCACTCCAGGCTGAAATATGCCAATTGGCTGGAGTGGATACCTAACAGGAAACATCTTTGCCAGCTGAAACTTACCCAGCATCCTCATGTATAAAGTAAGCACAACACAGCCCACTGCACAGGGTTATTTTCTTCTAAATATGTGGACTTGTTCAATCTATTACATTAAAACTTAGAGCTAACCAAAAAGAGAAAAATGCAATATCCAGGCAAAATATAAATTAAAACGCAAGGTACAGTCTCAAAGGAGAAAATTATGACAGGTAAGTGATAAACGCTTATGAGATTGAGGTGGATGTTTGGCTCTGTGTTTCCTGGAAGCTGAGTTATTTTTTGGTCGCAATTATCCATAAAGAGAACCCTAGGTGCTAACAGAAACTTCTCACCAGGTGTTCATGCGCAGGGCGCGGAGGGCGCGGAGGGCAGTGGGGCAGGATTAATGATTAACCTGTGTGAAACTGCCTTGCAAATTAGAGAGCTCTACTGTATGTGAGGGCATTCGCCTTGGTGGTGAACTCGGGTATGTTTTAGGAGAATTTTACTACTAATTGACAAAGGATGAAAAGATAGTGGCTTGAAGAGTGTTATAGTAGAAAAAAAAAGAAATCAGTAAACAATGTTTTATCGCTACCTATCAAGACAAAAGAATGAACTTTTCACGCTCTTAGGTCTTGAGACATCGAGTGATGTTCAATCAGGCAAACGAGGTCAGCTTAACCAGCGGGCGGTGGCCCATTCATACACAGCCACTGAACCAAGTGGTTTCTTTTGGGAAAGCCAGCCTGGAAAACCTTCCAAAGCTAGAATTCTAATCCAGAGACTAGGCAGGGCTCTGAGAATTCAAAAGAGCAAGGGAATGTAAGAAATAGGACATGGTCTTCTTGTGGGCATCAAAAATATTTGCGTAAACAGACACCGGCCCCCCCCATTTATTCCCAAATTGAGAGACTGCAGAGTACCAAAGCTAGGTAAAAGGGGGGCCTCACATCAGAAAGGAGGCAGGCATTGCCTGGTACTTACTGAAGAATCATTGCTTCCCTTCTTCCCTGACAAGAGAATCCTGGCTTATTCGGGTAGGAATAGATAGATCCTATTCTCAGAGAAAGTAGGCCCCTATCACACCCCCAGATGAAGCAGGCTGGTTCAAACCACACATAGTACTTGCATCCCCTACTCCAATGATTGGTTTTAGGATGAGCAGGTGGGCTCATAAGATAAAAGAAGTTTGCTGTGAAGGACTATTCAAGCCTCATTAGGAGAAATTCTTTGTCCTCCCTTCTTCCTACAGCCTGGAATGAGGGTGTGATGGCTGGATGTGCAGAAGCCATGTTAAAACCATGAGGCAACAAACCTAAGACTAGAAGCAAACATGCAATGGATAATGGAGCAAAAAAAATATAATGTGTTCCCTAGTGGTATTGTTATATTTTAGTATGCACATAAGAAAAAAAATCCCTATTTGTCTACACTATTCTTGGATTTTTTTCTACCAAGGAGGCATTCCTAAGTGCTACAGGAGGAAAACAGAGAAAGGGAACGTCATGGCAGAAGGAAAATGATAAAAAGAGCAACACCTACTGTGTTCATCCAGACCTGAAAGGAACAGGTAATAATCTGTGAGGGAGAATTTCGAGAATCTCAGATGGAGAATGGAGTGTGGGGAGGAGCATGGAGGCTGGGTATTTGCAGGCAGGGCCTAGGAGAGGGACGACGGGGGACGGGAAAGCACATGCTGCTGCCTCTGTCACTGTATGGCGTCTCATCCTAATCTGTATTCACAGCCACAGGCTTTCACTTTACGGTTGCAATGTTTTTGCGTCCTCTGTGGGCCCACTGGCCCCACTGGCCCCGTGAACACCGCACAGTAAATGCCGGTTCCACCTGGCACTTTGCGTTACTCACACTCCTTCCTCTGTCTGCTTTCTCATTATTTTCCTGATGTGATGCCTGTTTGCCTTTGGCTCTGGTTTAAAAGCCACGCACAGTGTTAACATGAAAAATAAAGTCATAAAACATCTCAAACGAAAGACAAAGAAGGAGAAAACCATATGGGAGCAGGAAGAACAAGGTAAGGAGGGTTCCTTTTGGCCTGTGCCCTTCTAGCCTCCTCTCTGTGCTTAGGGCTTTCCCCTAAAAGAGGCGACAAACAGAACAAGAGAAGGTCAAGTATCTGATGACCTTCTTTGCAGGTACTCCTGGTCCCTCTGACAGGAGGGACAGTAACACCCAGGTAAAAGCCAAACAGGGGTGCCTCTTGCCTAAGGGTGGGGTCTGAGAGGTAAACCAGGAGAAGGGGAGATGCTTTCTTATCAGCTGACCTCCCCCTGCTAGGCTGAGAGCAACATGAAGGCTCATTCCTCTAACAGGTGAGCTGGCATCTTTGGGGACCAAGTTCGGGTTCCGCAGATGCTCCAGCTAATCTTTTCCCCTAGACCGTGAGCTCCACGAGGCAATGACTGCGGCCGCCTTAGCTCCCGCGCTTAACACAATGTACGGCTCAGAGTAAACGTTCGACAAAGAGTGAATGAGTAAGGTGTGTCTGTTGGGGGGTTGGAAAGTGCTGCAAAAGCATTAGCTGTTGTAGTTGCTGGGGGTGTTGTGGTTGCCGCTGCTCTTACTCATGTAATTGTCGGTGGTGACAGAGGGAAAAAAGACAATTCCCTCCTGAAACCCCAACCCTTAAAAATCAAGAAGTCCATTAGTTTCGTCAAGCCAACACTGAGGCGTGGCTTTTCTTGGTCCAATCGGCTCCCCTTCTAAGGGACGATCCCTTCCACCCCAGCAGTGACAGACACACCAGAGCAATCCCCAGTCCTCGGGGCAGAGGGGGTTAGGGGGATGGCACCAGGTAGGGGGCGCTGCTACACTCAAGGCACTGCCACAAAGGGACCCACCCTCCCCTGCCCCTGCAGATTGCCTGCCAGCCCCTAAGCAGCCTCTGATGACTTAACTGCTTGATAATGTCCCCCCTCATCAGGGGACACATGCTGGTCTTCGATGGAAAGAGAGCTTCAGCGATTAAACCCACAGCTGTCATGTATAGCTAAGACGGGTTTCTGAGATTAATTTGAAAATGTTCCCATTCCGATGTCCTTTTCGTGCTGCTTGTTGGTCCATTCTTTCCCTCCCTCGCCTGGAGTGGGGTGGGGGTGGGGGCCTGTTGGGAGCAAAGCTCTCAGGGGTGCAGCTGTGGCTCCATGCCTCAAGGCCTTACCTCCAGTTTGAATGAGGGCACTCGCCACCTGCACAGGGCACAGGCAGGGGCAGCCCTGTTGGGAGGCCTCAAGGTGGGCCGAGTGGAATTTTAGGGCTCACCCCAGGGACAGAGGCGAAGGCACCTCCGTACCAGCTCTATCATGATTTCCTATAGCGCTCACAGGAACGGTGCTGGACCCCTGGGTACCAATGGGACAATCCAGCTCCCAGACCCCAAACCACTCCAGCAGACCCACATGGCCCCAGCAGAGTAACTAACAGACGGATCACTTCCCGCTTGTTTTCATGCACCTTGACCCTTTGTGGAACAAACTGGGGATTAAGTAGGTAGAAGGTAGGTAGATAAATAGATAAAAGAAGCATTCATCTTTACATTCCCAGTGACAAACATAGTCAATGTGGCAGATGCTCAGTGCATTCAGGGATAAAGGGAAGGAAGGAGGGGCCAGGGGCGCAAAAGGAAATCTATCAACTGCTAAATTATACCATAAAGCAAATCAGCTTAACTGTGCCTACAGTCTCAGTGGGCATACCCACCAGCCCTCCCCACTGCACCACACAGAGCAACACCCTGGCACTTCCCCATCCCCACTCTCTGTTATACTTTTCTCCAAAGCACTTATCTAACAAGATGTATATGAATATTTTCTGCTTATTTTCTACTTCTCCCCACTAGAATATAAATTCCGTGGCGGGGGGGCGGATGAGGGGAGCTTTGTCAGTTTTTTCTCTGAGCTGCTAGAAGAATAGAATTCTCCTAGAAAATCAGAAGAATGCCTGGAATATAGTAGGTGTTTAATAATAAGTGAATTAAAAATGTGTGAAAGGATGAATGAATGAGTAAATGAATGTATGAATGGCGGTCATTATTATTATTATTAGATTGGGAACTCTTAATCTTTTTAAAGGAGGATTACTATTACTCTCCACCTCACTGGGTTGTTCCATAAGGATTAAATGAGATAATGTCCATAGAGCACTTTACGCAATGCCTGGCACATAGTACATGACCAATAAAATAGTGACTAATATTACCATACCCCTATCTAATACTTGCCACAATCAAATAAGGCAAGAATTATCTGACTCTACAACTGAGAACAAGAAGGCTGAGAGAACATACATAACTTGACCTAGATTACATGCCTAATGAATGACAGATGTAGCTTTTCTATCATGTTCTGCCTGCTCCCAAAGCTTACAGTCTATCCAACATGCCAACTGTCTGTCAGCTACATCCTGAACCCCAGACAGCCAAGCTAAGCTAAAGGTGGAGCAGGATCATGGGAACTGAAAACTCAAGAAAGTGATTAGATAATTTCAACTTGATGTCTGGCAAGCTTCAGAATAAGACACATGATGTATGTGTGCCTGTAGAGTAAACAGCTGTATGTATAGCTGAGCAGGGAATGGGGCGTAGAACGCACTTCAATTTGCTCCCTGAGAGGAATCTGCGATGCTACACTGAGGTGTCGTGAGAACTCCCTGATGGGGTGCAGCCTTGTAAAGTGGCTGCTGCAAGTCCTGGGTTTGGGTCCATCTAGCTGTGATGTCATGGAAGTCATGGAAGTCATGATGTCATGTGATGTCATGTGAAGTCAACCTTCTTCTCTAGACTATGGCTTTCTCTTCTGTAAAACAAGGGGCTTAGTTCAACTGACTGCTCATGCCACCCTTCCAACTCTAACAGACCTCTCTGGGTGTCACGGGGATAAATGAACTCAAGGAGGTAAGAAAATGTTGCAAACCCCTAATACGAATCCCTAATGTAAAGTGAAGACATCAGCTATCCCCTAGAGAGAGCAGAGCAAGGATCCGCCGTTCCACCAGGACCTCTGCCTCTCCTGCCTGCCCCCGTGAAGTCATCTGGTACATCATGGCAGGCCACGCTCGCCGACCCAGGGCCCCCATCGCCATTTCTCATCCTCTGCTTTGTCTTGACCAAACTTCAGTTACTCCTATAGGCCCCTGAACCTGAGTTCTGCTTGCCCCAAGTCTGAGCATGCACAAAGAAAACCGGATGTGACTCCCTTATCAGTTCCTCTTGAGAACCAGCCTATCGCAGTGAGACCCTTTTCCTGGCAAACCCCCGTGGTGATTTCCCGCTGCTCATCCAGCTCCCCCGCCAAAGACTCTGCTATACCCTGGGAATGAAAAACCTTTTTCCATTTTTTTTATTTGGTGCTGCCTTCAGACCTTAGAGTCACAGTGTTCTCCCTATTGTAGTAGTCCCTTCCCTCTCTTGCAATAATCCTTTTAAAGTCTCTCCTTACTAAGTGCTGATTTGTTTTTCTGACATTTCAAATGCTACATAGAGCCTCCTAAATATATCTCAAATTCACCCATTTGGCTTCACATCCACAGTCACTACCCTCCCCCAAATTTAGTCCATCATTGACTCTTTCCTGGAAAACTAGTACTTTAGCATCAGTTCTTATCCGCCTTCAATCTACTCTCCATCCCATAACCAAAATGAGCTTTAAAAAATAAACCATAGTCATGTAACTTCTCTGCTTATAGCTATTCAACAATCTGCTACCGCCTTTAGGATAAATTCTAAATCAGTAGCACACTCTACAAGCAGAGGACTGTGTGGCCAAGCCCCTGCCTCCCCTCCACCATCTGTCTGTGCTCCAACCCCACCATCCCATCTTCTGCTCCTTGGGCTCTAACTTGCCATACTCCTTTTCATCCCTTGGGCTCTGCAACAATTTTCTGCCAGGGAGACTACATCCACCCTTTCCTGGTTACTTCTAGCTTATCCTTCAAATATCAGCTCAAGCATCGTTCCTCCAGGAAAACTCTCCCTGATTCCCCAGCTACACCTGGCTCTCCATGCTTCTCAAGTTTAACAAAGTTTGAAACTGCATGTTCAGTTGGTGATTACTTGATGCCTTTCTCTGATTAGCAGACAGTAAGCTCTATGATGCCAAGCGCCCCTCAAATGCTAGCATAGTGTCCAGCATATTATGTGCACTAATATTTTAATGAATATTTTAAATGACAGAGTAAAGAATATTATAATACGCAAGAGCTTTCTTCCATATAATATTATGTGTCTTTGAAATGTTGAGTCTTTGGATAAAATGCCCTCCCCCCAAGTTTTATTGAGATATAATTGACAAATAGCACTGTGTAAGTTTAAGGATACAACATAATGACTTGCATGTGTTGTGAAAAGACTATCACAAAATGTTTAGTTGACATCTATCTTCACATATAGATACAAAAATGATTTTTCCTTGTAATGAAACTCTGAGGATCTATTCCCTTCACAACTTTCAAATATACCATACAGCAGTATTAATTATAGTCATCATGGTAAAATAACCTTATTTTAATCTTGCATCTGAAACTGTGATTATTTTATCAGTCAAGGAAGAGCAGATAAATGGCCTAGTCAGCTAGAAAGGGTGTGTGCGTGCATGTGTGTGTGTGTGTGTGTGTGTGTGTGTGTGTGTGTCTTTTCATTGATTTTGCAGATGTGGATGTGTGTTCTTTGGCTCTCTTTGAAGCCTGGATTTTTATACTAATACCGTGATCCAGTCCTAGCAGGAGTTTCTCTAACTCCTTAGAGAAAAGTCTTACCATGCTCATTGTTCCTGGGAGTAGAGAAATTGGAGTTCTCTTCTGAAGTCTAAGCCCATTCTCTTCCCACCTCATCTTCAACCTCCAATCAATCTTGCATCTTAAACAAGGTCATTCATACAGCACTAAGAATGAGATCTTGGTTGAATCCAATCCATCTTCCTGGAGGCAGTCACCTGCGATCTCTAGGGTAACCTTGAGCTCCCTGAAGACTGAAGGTATCTTTCACCCTTTGTTTCCTTTGTTCTTATCATAATGGCCATCACACAATAGGGTCTCAATCAATATTTGCTGCATGGTAGTAAATCATAGTAGAAATAGGTGGTTTTCTGCTAACTTTCTATAACACTAGTCTTATTCTCATACAATATCCCTTCCTCCATCCCCAAAATTGATTTCTCCATTCCTGCATATTCACAGTATCCTAATGCAGTATAGTTACCTTCTGACAAAATTCTGGTCAGGAAAAGTTTCTCTTTGGAGAGAATACAAGTTATTAAATCTCTTCAATTTAATGAGCAGTCTCTGTTGCTTCTGACTACTCTAAATTGGTTCTTGGAGCACTGACTAATGCCTGGACACTGGCAAACACTGCTTGGATAATCATGCTCCTTCCTTAGAAAGTTATATTTGAGATAAATACATAAACTAGGTTTGCCTGTAGGAAATTTTTGGCTGTGAGCATGAAATATAAGCCTAGAGAAAGGCAATCTGCATGGGAGGGAGAATACATGGGTGATAAAAGATTTGTTAAGTCTCTGGATGAAAAGATTTGAGTGTACCTGTGCCCCGAACCTATCACCATCAACAAAGGTGTTGAGAACATTCTATACGCCAGGCCCTGCGCAGTGCAGCAGGCACAGTCCTGCCTTCCTAGAGCCTGTTGTCCACTCTGTAAAGTATGCAATTCAAAGAAATAAAGACCGACTAAAAGCAGAAGAATAGATACCGAAGAAACAAAATTAAGAGATCCATTAGTAGAGAATCAGGACCCCAGTACCAAAAATAGTACCCTGAATACCAAATCCCTGCTAAAACCTCAGGCAGGAAAAGAATTCTGGATTTAAAGAGTAATTCAGTACAGATTACAAGAGTGGATAGTGTTCAGTGATCCTGAATTTTTTTTAAATGGGTTCAATCATTCCTTACTGCTCTTAGAGAGCCCAGGTGTCTGAGCCCCGTATCCCACTGGTCTTCTTGGCCTCCCTCCACTGTTTTGCAGAACAAACCTCTAACCAGGTTCAAACCTTCCTGCCTCACCTCTAGGTTTTAAAGCTGAAGATCTTCTAGAACTGATCCTTTTAGGCCTCACCTCACGATGCCCTCCTGCAATAATGGTCATGAGTACCCTCTGGATTAAAATCAGAACTAGTTTCTTCTCCGGTCAATCCGTAAAGTAAGATATAATAAATTCCTAAGGATGCAGTGAGTTGAAGTATCAACAGAAAGATATTTTAGAAACAAAAGGTTAGCACAGGTAGGAGAGAAAACTGGGCAAGTAACAGCAGCTCTGATGGCCTCTGAAGTCCCTGTGGTTGGAAAAGGGTCTTGTGATATCTTATCACACCAATACGGGGGCACAGTAGAGCCTAACAGGAAAGATCAATAATTAATCTTCTCTGATAGACCACTGGATACCAATGATAACAGAACATCGGAGGGTCTACTGTGGTCGACTGAACCCTTATTCACGATTCCTTGCACCCTGCCCCCTATTTTCAAACTATATGCCCACACCCTTTGCCTGTCACGTTGCAGTACTTCCACTAGAGTCAGTGTAGTGTACTAGCCCAGCCCATGATGGGCCTGGCAGCACGATTTTCTCTGAACCAAGGAATGTGGACACAAGCAACAATGTGCCAGATGCAGAATAAGGTCCCCGAAGGTACTAGATGCTTCCACGTTCCCTCCTGCCCTCCTGCCATTTTCTAAGAGAAGAACATTCCGTGGGTAGTTTCTGGCCTAAGGAGAATGCGGAGATCATGGAACAGACCCTAATATAATTTTCAAACCTGAAGCGACGTCCAGCCATTTCACAGCTAGGAGGATAATCACCTCAACCGATCCACAGATCTATCAAAACAGAATTCAAAGGTTGCCCGTTGCAAGCTACTTAATTTTGGAGTGCCTTGTTAACAACATTACTGAGACAGTTGGCAAACATAGCTACTGTGCGGTCCTGAAAAATCATATTATTGAAGATTTTATTTATGATTTGACACAAAGATTATAACACACTTCTAAATTGAAATTATGGTATAATTTTAAAATTATCACATAATTGAATTCATGAGATAATTCTACCTGAAAAATTCAGGACAGAAAAATTATTTTAAAATGACATAAAATATTTTTATATATACATTTCCCAAAGGAAGAGAGTAAAGCATGATGACATGTTAATGACTGTTTCTAGCTGGTGTAATTATGAATGATTTTAGATTTTTTTTTTCCTCTGGACATTGGAGGTTTATTTTTAAGCCTCACATAGACACAGAGGACTGAGGGCTGGACACAGGGAGGCAAGGGGACTTGTGTGCTCAAGCTTGGCAATCCTGCTCCAAGGGGTAGACCTCTGGGTCAGCCTGGGCTACAGCCCCATGGAGCCCCCCCAACAGCAGGAGGGCAGGCTGGCCCAGGGCCTTTGACAAATGAGGTTTTACATTTCTGTAGGTTGTTTTGGAGCTTAAATTATAGTTGTCCAGAAATTAAAACCACTTGGATTTTTTAAGTACCTGGTGAGGTCATCAGGTAAATTAAAGGGGTTTTGAAAAATTCCCATTTCTGATCCTTGCTAATAATATCTGATAGATGCCATCAAGAATAAGTGTTAAGGTATAAAAGTACTATATATATATATATATATATATATATATATATATATACACACACACACACACACACACACACACACACAGAGAGAGAGAACTTATATATAAAAATATATATTCAGAAATACTTATACATATAAATATATGTATAAATATATATATATATAAATCAACAAAACTAAACCACATTTCTAAAGCAAATGTACTATGCCAGGGGACATGGCATAGTTTTATGTTAAATGCATTTATAATCCTGGCATCATTTCCCACTCTTCTCGAGGAAAAATATTTTAAGTAACTTAAATAAAAGTCAGGAGATGATAATTACTGTTTAGGATTTTAAGAAGGTTAGCTTTTTTTATTGTTTGCCATATAACAGGTGCTCAATTAATATCAGCGAAATAAAAAGTTGAGTTAATGAATTTCCATATATCCTAAATTTTCTACAGTGAACATATATTGCTTTTGTAATCATAAAAATCAATGTTTATTTTTTAAAATGGAGATCCATGACCTGGAATGTTGGTAATAACCCACGGATGACAATATTTTATGAGGCTTCTTCCCAAAAGTGGTAAACACTGCTAACTGGGCTATAATCTAGAGACTGGTTTATTGAGTAGCCTTTTATGTAGACAGAATAACAGTCCTACCAAAATCAGGCTTCATTACATCAATTGCTCCATCAAAGCCCTCAGGAACACCACTCTGCAGAGAAAAGAAATGGGATGGGTCAAACATGTTCTACATGAAGGAAAGAAATGAAGAGTGTTTTGAAGGAACTGGGGGCAAGAAAAAAAAAGGTGAAAGAAAGGTGAGGAGCGGTGAGAGGATTAGAGGAAGGGAGAAAGGAAAAAAGAAAATTTACAAAGAAACCATTCTGTTCAACTTCATCCTGAGGACATATGCCTTCACCTTCATACCACCGCCATCTATCTCCATTTACAGAAAGCCCGGGGAAACCTAACATTAGGCGAAGAAGGGCTCTTTTGCAGCAGCCAAGGCATCTCCTCAAGCAGGAATGATACCCCGGGGCACTGCTCTGCCTTCCCCACTTATATTTCTGCTACCTGGTTTTAGAGCATCATTGTTCCCTCTTGCCAAGGCCCCTTCTCATCTAACATAGTTCAGAAGAAGACGGCTTCCAGGCTAGACAATGTACTTCCAGAGGCCTCGGGGACCTGGCCTTCCCTGCTACCAGCTGCTTCTCATCCAGAGAGTCCTAGGCACCAGCCCGCATTGCAGAGCAGTCCCCAGGCCAACCATTCTGAATGAACAGGGTCAATGTCACTCCTCTGGGGGGGATTTGTCCATTAAAGGGTATCAAGCCTAAAAGATGCACATGTGGGTATGGATGTAGGTGTGACCTGGCATGGGCCTGGATAAATTGTAACAGGGCAAAGTTTGTCTTCCTACTCCTGAGCCGTACCCATTTAATACCTTTCTGGGCTGATCCCATGGAATCTTAGAGTTCCTTTCCTTTACTTAGGAACCAAGAATGTGGGCAAGCAGATGTGGAAAATCCCGGTTGCTTTTCTAAATCCTGAATTTATTCCAAATGGACAACTACCATGTTTTATTCTGTAGGTCCACCCCCTCACAATCCTGAGGCAGAGAATGAATGGGATTGGGAGATTAAACGAAAAAGACCTCTACATTTCCCATAGCTCTTTTCCCTCCCAAAGTACCTAGTCCCACCACGAGGACCCCTCGTTTTAAAAAATGGCAAAGTATAATAGAAAAATCTGGTAGACTGAATTTTTAAAAATCCTACCTCTAGTATTTGTGACTAGAAAAAGTTAATTAATCTTTCTGAGCCTTGATTTAATTATCTTAAAAATATAAGCGATACCACATACTTTATAAGCTTACTCTAAAATTTAAATTAGATTAATAATAATATTTCTCCAAGTAGTCAGCACCTAAAAGTTACTGGTGTTATGCTAGGGTTTAAACAAATTACCATAATCATCTAATTTAAGCCTCATAACAACTCCCGAAGGCTTGTCTTACAGGTCAGAAAGCTGAGACTCACAAAGGTTAAAAACATACCCAAGACTGCATAGTAATCAGTGATGGGGTCAGGATTTACATCCAGCTCTATCTGGCTCCAAAGCTCCTGCATCTTAGGTTAAGCGCCAAATTAAACCTGGCCCAGGGCAGGTACGCAGTACCTATGAATTCCCTTTTTATACCTCCTTATGTGTGAATTTCAGTGGCTTTGATAATCTTGGTCCAACCTTACACTCCCTCCAAAGTTGTGTTTCAGTGGTTCCCCCTTCTTGGAGGTGATCAGGAATTTGGGTATTCAGACCACTTCTTTAAGCATCTCTTTAAACAGATGTGTTGAAAATGTAAGGTTTGGGTAATGAGATTTTCCAGGCTATAAGTTGCTAACTGTGAATTAACTGCCTAGCCTATTTACAATAAATAAAGGGACTATTACGTATAAAAAAAAAATTACACGGGTCCACTGAGCTTGTAAAGAAAGGTTCTGAGTTGCACTTCACAAGCATCCCACAGTCAACTGGGTAGGAAGTCAACTCCGAAGGCACAAACTAGAGCACCTCCGGACGGTGCTTTAGCTCTGGTCCAGGATTCAAAATGCGGATTTAGTACAGCATGTGGAAAGAGAGCCAATGTTCCCAACAAGCGCATACAACATTTTAGGGATTTTGTCAAGGGTGTTTATGCATTAGCTATTTGGTTATACTCAAAAGCTCAGTCTACTGTAAATAGGAATCTGTAAATTCTGATAGAAGAGCCATCCCCCCAATCCCCAATAAATGTTTTTATCGCCTGTACAGCTAACAGGACTCTTGCTCATTAATGTCTTCTCTTTCAACTTCTGCTCTCAACATGGGCTTGACCTTGTGGATCTGCACAGCAGGAGGCTCCATTCTACCACGGCTGGAGAAGCTGGACTGCTTGTGAAAGAAATTTCATCATTATAGACTGAGAAATGGAGGGACGGGGAAGAGACAGCCAGCCGGAAACAGGTCCATGGAAGCAAGATCCTGCCACCACATGTGGTGACATTAAGAGCCAGCTACTATCTTCAGACCCAGAAAGGAAGACTTCAGGGGTGGGGAGGATTCAACCAAGCAAACGTCAGAGCCTTTATCTTGCCTTTACAATGGTGCTGACAGAGATGAAGAATGCACTGGTCTTAGCTGGTGTCAGTATGTGGCCCTGGGAGGCCTTATGAAAATAACAGTTGAATACAAGTGGGCCGCAGCAGGAAGCTCCAAAAAACAGCCCTGCAGAGAAGCCCAAAATCTGAAAGGCACAGGGCTTTCTTTCCCTGGGGAAACAAAGAGGTGAAGTGTGCTAATCCCACGGATTTCATAAGGTTTCTGATTTACTGGTCTCTCAGAAGGCTCTGTGAGGGTTTGTCATTTTGATGAGACTGCTTTGCTGTAAAGGTTAAACATGCTAAGAAGCATGAAATGATCTCCTCCACAAAAGATTGCATCTCCTCGACAGGGAAATAGCTCTCCAATAGCCCACAGAAGGGGGCCTTTCAAGAGCCATTTATACCCAGGGTTTCTAGCCCTAAGTTTCAAAGGCACTTGTCCTCTCTGTTGGGCTGGATTTATTTGTTGTTTCGGGGAGAGACGCGATGGGTGATGAAAGGAAAAAAGAGAAATGTGTACATGTCTGTTCCCTTCGCATTTCTTCTCTCTAAATCAATCGACATTTAAAATAAAATTTACCAACAAAAACAAATTACCGGAGACTGACCAAATGCCTTTGCTATAATGCCATGATTCTACTGCTTAGTAGATACAGATTTTTACAAAATACATACAGATACTACTTGTGTATATTTCTTTGAAAAATCTAATTATAAGGGAACCAAAATGAGGGACTAAGAGCATTATATTCTTTAGGCAATCCATTTGCTATGTGGAGGCCTCTGTTTCCTCATTTAAAACTGGGGATGGGGTGGTCGTGCTAGACAATATCTGAGCCTCTGACAATATAATTTTACAACCCTTTACTATTTGTTTCCTTTGCGTTTAACCAGTTTTAGGTTTTCAGTTTGGGCCCTCTATGCATGTGTTACATGTCTGCTATTTCTTCCCCTTAGCAACCCCAGATTGAGGTGAAACAGAACCCATGATAAAATAGAGTAGAAAACCACCTCAGAGACTAGAGGAAAACTGTATGCGTGCACGCTGGGCACGTACAGGTACGCGGTCCTCAGTACCGGGCGTCATTGCTATAGAGTCCTAATGAGAGACCAGAATAAAGAGAAATTAAACGTATCTCTAAAAAAGGAATCTTTTGACTTAATCTCATATATGACAGCTTTTACAAAAGAAAGAGAAACTACGTTTTTTTTTTCAACCAAATATAGGGTGAGGTACAAGTAGGTTTGCAGTTGTGAGTGTGCAAAACACAGAATTTATTCTTTTATTATTTATTAATTACTGTATTATTTTCCATACAAACCATATTTTCCATACAAAAGTAAACCTACTTTTGCCCCACCATTTATGTATATGCAAATCTTGGTTGAGATAATCACAGATCATTTTAACACAATTCTTCAAAATCCAAGATTATACCAGAGTCATGTCTTAATTGCAAATACAAACCATTTGACATCTAGACAAAAGTATGCTTTGGGATGTCCCCTTCTTTCACAATCTTCCTTCCTAGATCATACATTTAAACATAGACATCCTATCTGAGTCACTTCTATAACCCCAGAAAATGATGGAATATAAACACTCAGCAGAGAACTTTTTTATTCTTGAAATGCTGAATTCTAGATTCAGAATGGGGTATATTGGCTTATCATCTGTGTGAGCACATTATACACTTTGATTCTATAACAGAGGGACCCGACAAGCCAATTACACAGCCACTGTTGACAAGTCATTGGCACAGAGGGAGGGTAAGTCACATATGTTGAGGGTGGGACCAGCACGCGTAGGTGGCTCCTCGCTATATCCCTTTGTTACCTCACTCCTCCCCACTCCTCTCAAGCATTTCCAACTGACTCAACATGGCCGAGTAGTAGAGAAAAGAAACAACAGGATTCCATGGCCAGACTCTGTCCTAATCCAGCCTCTGCCATTCTTTAGCTGGGTAAAATTGTCTACGAAACCCTGTCACCATTGTCCCTTAAATCTACTAGATGCATCCCCAAAACATGACCTCTACTCTCTCTACCTCAGTTAGGGCTCTCATTTCTCATTCCTAAAATAATACCAATGCAAACTGAACTAATACATACTGGTCTGTTGGCCTACTGCCTCCCGTGTCCCACCCATCCTGTAGCAGGGTGATCTGACCTTGTTGTCCCAATGATAAAAATGGCATGCCTCCTGTAAGACCTAAACCTGTTGGGAGAGCAAACAAGGTGCTTCATACCTTGTTTCCCTCTTCCAGTGACACCTTCTAAAACCTCCCCTCAAATTCCTTCTCCGCAAACCCCAAGTCTTAGATTCCAACCACGAGGAAAACTTCCTGTTTCCCGAAGTCACCTCTGTACCTCTGTTTCTTCTACCTGGAATATTTTTACCTACCTGGTCTACCTGGGAGATTCCTACAACTCCACCAAGCCTCGGCTCTAGCGTCCCCCAATCTGTGATGCTGTCCATGATGTTTCTCCCTGCCTTTGTGCCCCACCTTTCTCAGATATCAGGATTTACTGACATGTTTATGAGGAGCGTCACATTCAATGCATTGTTATCCCAAGGGCTCTACCCAGCAGCCCCTGGCACACAGTGCTCAGTAGGTGCTTTGGAATGAATGAATTGGGCCCTTACTTTCTTCATCTGGAAAATGAGGATAATAATATGCAGCCTGCAGAGTGAAGGTAAGGGTTAAATGGCCCGGTGTCTATTTAGAACTTACCATAGAGCAGGCACATAATTCCTCTCAATAAACAGATCTCTTGACTTTCCTTTCCTCTTAATCCACACTGGAGCAAGGAAGAATTTATCTGTCTGTGAAAGACACATGGAGGCAGAGATGCTAGCAAAGGCTATGATAACCCCCTTGTGTTGCGTTTGGAAGTACTTGTTTCTCATAATTTAGCAGCATCTCAATTTACTGCACCCATAATGGGCAGATGTCTGCTGGCAGTTAAACAGCTTTTAGCAAAGGCAGTAATAAAGGTACACAGCGGCAATATAAATGGCTGCTGTGTCCCTGCATTTGACAGAACCATGGCCAACAGCAGGTGTGACGCAGTTCTAAGCAGTTGTCACATACTGCCCCAAAGTGCTGACCCTCCCTTCTTCAGGCTGAACACAGGCCAAGCTGGAGATATTTCAAAGATCTCCAAAGCCCCAGACTGTCCTTCTGAGACCCCCTGGAGCTTTAAGACTCCAGAATAATTGAATCTCCTTTGGAGTGACAGGAGCAGCTGTGATCGGAGCTATCTCAGACCCTGACCTAGTGAAATAAAACTTAGGAAGGGCTGGTGGACTGTGCGACAATTTCCTGGGATCGTACAATTCTGCTTCTGCAAAAAGGAACACTTGGAAGCAGGAAGAGAAAACAAGAGTCCGAATCAGAGCACTGCTATGGTCCTCACCAGAAAGACATCTGTATGACTTAACTATCAACCAATTAGGAAAAAAATGGGGACACATCAGTTAATGATGATGAATTGTGTGTTTCTTGGAAAGCCCCTTTCTCTGGTACATGTCATTACCCAGTTAAAGGGGGTAAACAAATGGAGAGAAAAGGAGACAGCCTTTTAATGCTCTAAAGAAATCCAAGGTTATATTCATTAATCCATCCATTAAAACTTATATATCATGGGCCTGAAGTATTCCCAGTACATCGAGGTGTTCAGTTTCTTAGATGAATGAATCAGAGAGGTGACAACTTCAATGCAGTGCTGACATAACTAAACCCAGTCTCCTAACCCAGAGGGTTCTGCAGACTGCAACGAGCAAGGGTTCGCAATCCTGTCCTGCCCTTCACTCTCCTTTACCCCTCATCTCGGGATAAGGGAAGACACTGCCAAGCTGATGACATTTGAGGATCACAGAGTTTAGAACTGAAAGGTCCCTGAGAAAGCATGAAACTCAATTGCCTCATTTTATTTTTGCATAACAGAGATGTCAGAGGACCCAAGTAAGAATCTCAAGGTCACATATCTAAATAAAGGGCCTGGATGTCCCTGTGGAATGGGGCGGATCCTCAGTGGCACTGGAACCAGTGAAAACAACCAGGATTATTGTATTTGACCTTGGAGTCTAGTGTTTCTTGCGTTCCCACATCACTGAGTCAGTCTGAGCAGATCCCAGCGGATCTAGAACCAGTTATAAAGTGGTATGTCATGTTGGACATATTTTGCTCTCTAATTGTTACCTTTTTCTTTCCTATAATTATTCCCTGAATCACTGCCCTTGGTAGATTGCATTACAGTCTGCAGACTACCTCTCCATCCCCCCCCCACTAGACTTTGAGTCCATCAAAGAACTGAAACCATGTTGTCTACAAATTTGTCTCCTCACAACTTAGTTCACCAAGCCTGGCACAGAGAAGGGCTAGATACCTATTTATGGAATTGCTATGTGAATGTTGACGTTAATTCCAAAGAAGCATCAGAGCTTCATTTTCTATAATTTTCATTTCCTATAATTTAGGGGACCAAAGCTACTAAAACTAAAGGTGCTTAAGGTAGAAATGTGTTGAGTATGTGACACTTTAATAATACTTTAGTGTTCCAAGGAAGGCACAAAATGAACTTGACCTTTTCATAATCATATGGCATGCTCTCCTGTGGTCCAAAGAAGAGACCAGTATAGACTAACCTAGGATGATGGTGGTAGAGAGGGAGTGGACAGATGCAGGATGGGTGTAGATGGAATGTCGACAGGAACTTGTGGAGACAGACTGAATGAGATGGGGGAAAATCAAGGAAAATCCTCAGGACCACCGCGATGCCATTTACTGAGGTGGGGAAAACTTAAAGTAAAAAAAGTCAAAGGCAGGGAGAAACTCAAATTTCTTTCTTTGCAATGTTGTGATGAAGATGCCTATCAGATATCCAAATGCAGATGTCGAATGGACAACTGGATACAGATATCTGGGATTTGAGAGAGAGAGTTCTAGGAGCGAGATCCTGACTTGGGCGTCACGGACATAGAGATGACCTCTGACACCATGGCAATGGATGAGGGCACCAAGGGGCATGTACAGACCAAGAAGAAACCCTGGATGAGGATGGGGACCTTCAACATTTAATAACCATATAGTGTGTACCAGCACAGTGCTAGTGGAAACAAAGATATTTAATGCTCCGTTTCTCCCTCAATGACCTCACAATATAACCGCTTCCCCATATACAAGAAGGGAAACTGTTCGACGTAATGGAAAGTGCAATGGATTGGGGGTCCGAAATCATGAATTTTACTGCATAGCTACTCCAGGTTAAAGTCATGCTAACTTCTTAGCGCTTCCAATTTCTTACCTACTGATATAAGAATTAGATACAGATAACATGAATGGTATTCTCTGTTATCATGATTTCTATGTGGTGATCAAATGGCATATCCTAGCCTCACCTAAAGGTGGTGTCTCACTCTTCCCAGGTAGAATGTGCAGCTGCTGTGGATGTACGGAGCAGCCATCAGAGGCATTGGCTGATAGAGAAGTCCCTCAGTTGGGGGGGGGCGGGGAGAAACTGCTGCCTGCACTCTTTGCCTGTTGGGACAAGAGTCATTTGAGAGAACTCAAAATATCTCTCATTCCTGGTTTCAGCTGGTGCTTATGTCAGAAGAACGGAATCCTGGGGACCAGTGAGAAGAGCAGATTTAGCCTTTCCATCACATTTTCTTAGTTCTACAAATTAACATTCTCAAAGACATCAAATTCCTATGATCCCAGGAAATATTTTCTTTTATCAGACAGAAGTAGGTCCACATGGCTAGACATCTTTAATAAGACAAGGCTGCATGGGGCAGGGTACCCCAAGCTGACCTATGTATATACATATATACACACACATAAAAATATGGGTGATCCTTCCCATGCATTCTAAGTGACTGCCCACCTGGACAGAGCTGACTAGAGAAACAAACTTGGCCAAGCAGATTCTCCTTCTGGAAAATGTAAACTCTAAATGGAAAAATCCAGAACCTGGAGGTCAGGAGAAATAAATCATTTTTTGTAAGGTTTTATTTATTTATTTTTAGAGAGAGGGGAGGGAGGGAGAAAGAGAAGAAGGGAAACATCGACTGGTTGCCTCTCATACGCCCCCAACTGGGGACCTGGCCTGCAACCTAGGTATGTGCCTTGACTGGGAATCAAACCAGTAACCCTTCGATTCACAGGCCAACACTCAACCCACTGAGCCACGCTAGCCAGGGCAAAATGAATCATTTTAATCACAGTGCCTTGGGGAAAGAGTTGCTCCTCTTCCCTGTGTTAGAGGTGGCTAGCGAGGTCTTCGTTTGCCAGATGCCTCGCTAGGGAACCATGCAGCAAATCATCCTCCTTGACTCTGTTGGCCATTGTCAATGCTGTAACTTGCAACCAAGAACACTTTACCTAGTATTAGTGTCCCCATTTTACAGATAAGAGAACTGAGACTTAGAAGACTTAAGAAAGTTGTAAATCATCTAGCCAGTAAGTGACAGAACCAACACAGAAATCAAGCTCCAACTCTAAAACTCATGCCACTAATCACTAGGAAAGCTTGACTCCAAGTGCTGCACTGTAGGTTCTTCTTCTTGTCACAGAGACGGACTCATGCTGAGTCCTACTTTCTTTCTTGCCAAATAAATGATGTCACACATTCAGAAAAAGCCATCCAGGGGAGAGAGTGGAATATGCAGTGGCCTCAAATTGAAGCTCAGCGGTCTGCAAATAAATCAGACCCATAGCCTTGCCAGTGGACACTTAGTTCCCACCCAGGGAACGACACAGTCTGGCTACGCTGGCAATGAGAAGATGCCTATGTTGTCCCAGGTCAGTGGATGACCGAAAGGCCAGGATGCCCCCTCTGTACGACAGGACTTCACGGGATGGCAGGTGGTCTTCCAGCAGACGAAAGCATTCCAACCGAACTGATTGGCATTCCGCAGCTAAAACAGGCCTCTGCTTTTTAGGTCTCCCACTTCGTTATGAGTAACAAACCAAAATAGCTGCCGTTGAACAACCGGGACGGACAGATATATCTACATCTGCTCAGAATAGTGTCGGATCATGCTGAGAAATCTAAATACAACATCGAGCCAGTTGTCATATGTCAAGATTTAGCGTTGCTCATTTTCACAGGCAGTAGAAGTACTCTTGTAAGGGTACAGGCAGGAGTCATCCATTTTTACTCTAAGAGAAAAAATACTCATGCAAATTAATCTTGGTCTAACATACACATACATTTCCTAGTAGTCGCTTGCTTTATTCTCTTGGTCTGACAACTTTGATCTTGGAGTTGTCTCTTAGGCTGAACTGCCTGCTCGCTTTGTTTGAATTCTTGGGCTGTTTTGATCTAATATCTGACCCAGACTATGCCCAGCTCTCCTTTTTCTCTAAACACCAGTTTTCAGCATCCCTCCTATGCTTTCTCTGTTTTATATAAATAAGTGCTTCTTTCTAACACTACCATTCCTGTTGTGGGGCCTGCAATACCAAGGGACTGACCCACTAGGAAGCCCCAGTACGGGACACAATTTGGGCTGGGTGGGACACACCGCCTTAGGAACTATCCCAGACTTACCACATATAGCACAGATGATGAATTCTAGGCTTAGGTTTAATGTTTCCAGAAGAAAATTAAGGAGAGAATGGTAAACTGAGTGACCAGGCTGCTGGTGTCATGAGGAACAGAGCAGCACCCCTTGATCCAAAAGGGATCATGCTCCTGTAGAAATAATCTTAACAAATCCTTTCCCTTCCCCACTCTTCAGAAGTGCCTATAGTGAATACTGAGGGTGACAGGTGGGAAGAGGTTATAATTTTGTTAGAAATAGGAGACAAGAAAATAAAAAATATATATCTGGGGCCCATTTTTCTGACCACCACTCCCCCACATAGACATGGCCTCTCCCATCTGTGCGGCCTTCTGTTCCCTCCAGCCTAACGCCCACCACCTGTTAGCACATTTCCCACATCTCCCTTTGTTTGCCTGGAAGGATTTTATGCCCCTTGATCAAAATCAGGTGCTGTCAGTTTATTTACAACTCCTGCATCTAATGCACTGCCTGGAACATACTAGGGTTTCATGTCTGCTGCATGTGTAGAAAATGAATAAAAGGCACTCAAAAGCATCTCCCCTGAGGAATCAGTTTCAATAAAGAAAGGCAATGTCATTCGGAGGTTCTATTTTCTTTGCTAGCAGAGTGGAGTCCTATCATTTTTACACTCCACTGATTCATTCTGAACATGGTGTCAGGAACAATACAGGGCCAAGAAACAATTAGTGGGGGAACAAAACAATCAGTCGAACCGTCTGGAATTTGAGCACTGTACAGATCAAATGTCTTAAATTTGCTAGGCTCCTTCTCATTTGGCCAGAATGGATGACTCTTGGCTGCATTGCCCCAGGAATAATTGTCCCTCATATATCCCCAATCAGCTGCCTTTTAATGACTAGCCAAAAGTGACAATGTAAAAAGTGCAGTGACTTTCACCACCCTTGGCAAATCTTGGACCAACAGCCATTGATCTGCCCTTGGCATAGGTGAACTCGAGAGACACCTTGCACAGATGCCTACGGTCACGGCTGCCTGTCTTCAGCCACCACAAGGCCCTTGGGTTGGGAAGAGACCCAAGGGGAGGAAGTGAGGCATCTAAAGTGGCCTTCGGTGCTTACACCACCATCGCAGACTGCGGGAGACCTGCGATACCCTGGCTTGCACCGCCACCGTCTCATGCATCTCAGAGGCTGAATAACGCTTTCAATCTCCCCAAACCAGCGCCAGGGCAGTCTACCCTCCAAAGAGATTTAGAAAGAGTCCAGGAGCTTGACAGACTGACCAACCCCTATGCACCCCACTTCTGTTCAGAATTATTGCCTCCTCATCTTAGCTCATGAGCTAACCAGCTGCTTTGAAAATTCAGTGAATTTGAATTTAGATTCCATCAGCTCCAGGAAGGTGCTTTCTCCCGCATGCCAATGTCCTGGACCCTACGTCTGGTCTGGCTGCAAGGAAGAGGTGCAGTCCTCTTGAAGCACGCCTTAACTGCTCACACAGCTGACCTCACAAAAACAGCTCCTTGCAAACATCTTTGCCTGCTCATCCGGTTCCCGTTCTAGGGTAAGCCCTCCTCACCACACTTACGATGTTGGGTAATTCTGGCCACTGGTGGTCTTTAGGGATGAGACTCTGCAGGTTCCCCCTCAAGAAAGTCTTCTCTTTTTTGACTCTCCACATCCTCCTAGGCGGGCCCACCAGTAGAGCCCATGCCACTGCCTTCTATCATTCCATGCCACTGCCTTCTATCATTTCATTACAGTATCTGTGTTTCAACTCCCCAGGTAAACAGACGATAAGCTCCTTAAGGGCAAGAATTCCCTCTATCAGGTGTGGTATCCTCGAAGCCCTGGAGCCACACCCTCAGCAAACACTTGACAACTGTGTAGATTACCCTTTCATATAAAATAGAGGCCAACAAACCTTGGACAGCCAGCTTGATCCTGTGTGCCTGGCATATAAAACAATCAACTAAACTGTAATCTGGAATGGTTTATAGACTGGAATCTTCTTGTCTTGATGCCTCTTTGCTTGCCTTTATCTCTGCCCCTTCCACAAACTTTAAATTCAGTGTAAAGATAAGACACTAACGTGGTGAATGAAAAGGGCTCCTCCAGCGTTCTGGCCGGCTCTAATCCATCGGTCCGCATGGTTTGCTTCCCACCTCTTCAGCCACCTCTCCGAACCCCGCCCCCCTCCAGCACTCTGCACTTCAGTCTGTTCTGGACTTTGTTCAGTCCCTGTGCCATGGTCCCTTACCTCTGTCCCTTGGCACGTGATTCCTGTCTAGGACACACACCTTCCTTCCCACTCTTTGCCAAGCTCACTCCTATTCATATGTCAAGTCTCAGCCTGCATATTTCTTCCTTGCAGAAGCTTTCTATGAACCCCTCCAGGTCCCCTTGTAAAGGCTGCCCACACGCCTCTCTGCTCTCCCTTTAGTGATGCTGAATGACAATAATTATGATCGCAACAATCACTAACACTAATTAACTGCTAACTCTAGTCCAGGACCTATTGATTCACTTCATCATTACCAATATCTTGTGAGGGGGGTACCTGATTATTCCTGTTTTGTGGATGAGGAAATCAAGTCTCAAAGATATTACCTTGATAAGGTTCACATCACTCAGATTTCTCACCAGGTCTGGCCCCAGAGCTCATGTTCTTAACTGATATGTCACACTGTCTCTTATAAAACTCACCATGTTTAAAATTATTCATTTAATGGCTAAAGAGTCAACTGGGAATCACGCTCCGTGACAATAAGACTAGGTCTGTCTTGTTCAATAGTGTATTTCTAAAGCCCTAATACAAGAGCTAGCATGCAGAAAGCACCAAAAACCAGGAGTTAAATAAACAAAACAGCATGGTAGCCTATCTAGAATTCCAAAAGACAGGTATTTACCTTCTCTAAATAAAGGATGTCTGATACATAATCAAAAAAAAGTCATGATCATGGTAGTGTTTACTCTAAACTTTTCCTTTCTGCAACCCAACGCCAGTCGAACAAATCTAAGGAGCCAGAACTAGAAAGGGCGCCACCTTGGAAAGCAGTGAACCCAAGAAAACTCCTCTAGAAGAAAGCAAGCACAGGTGGGTCCAGATGTAGCACCTGTGGTAGCAAAGAAAGTATAAGTCTTTCCACGGACATAACTGTAGTGGTTACACCCATGAGACCCCGCATGCGGCCCACGCCGCTGACTCACCCCTTTCACAGGTTCTTCCCCAATAGCCGGTGCCTGTACAGTCGCAGATGAAGCGGTTCCAGCCGTCCTTGCACACTGCGTTGTTTTTGCAGGGGTAGCTGTCGCACTGCTTTGCGCTCATCCGTGAACAGGAGGACTTGACGCCAGCCGCGTTCTGCATCTCCGCCAGCTGCCGGATGTTCTTGCTGCGCCCGTCGATGAACAGGTCGCGGATGCAGCCCACGTAGCCGTAGTTGAGCATGGCGGTCCAGAGCTCGGTGGGGAGGATGAGGCCAGCACGGTTCTCTGGCAGCCCGCCCAGGTACATGTCCCCCTCCAGGTCCAGGATCTCGCTCTCCCCACTGGCGGTGAAAGGCGTGCGCCTGCTGTTCACTGATATGGTACCTGGGATGGGAGGACAGAAGGAGGGTGAGCTAACAGCGCCACGGCATCGCAGGTGAGGCTGCCAGGTGGCGAGCCTAATGAATAAAGCCCAGCAGGTGAGTTCTGAGACTAGCGGTGTGTGACCAGGAGAGAACAGTGCAAGCAAGGGAGTGAAATCCTGCACAGTGGCAGAAAAAATGGTGTAGGTAATGGGGTTCCAATCTCTTCCGGGTAAGACAGCCTGGCCCATAGGAGCAGCCACGACAATCCCAATAGCCTAATACCTATAGGGTGATGTCTTTTCTCTACCTAAAAGTCCCACCTGAGAGGTCACATTCTACACTGGTGAGAGCAGCCCGGTTCCTGCCTGGGTTTAAATCCCAGCTCCGCCACCTACGAGCTAGAACCTTGAAAAAATGTCTTCATCTTCCTGAGCTTTAATTTCCTCATCTGTAAAATAGGGAAATAACTTTCCCCACCTCCCAGGTTGGTGTGGTGGTCAAATGATCTCATATGAAGTGCTTTTCCCTCTGCGAAGCAAGGGATCTGTACATGCCTGCCTGAGTCTTCGTCGCTGGTTCGTCCTCCCCCAAAGGATGGAACCCTCCACGCGTGGGTAACCTCTACACTGGCATTAGCTACCAGGCCTGCCAGTGAATATTTTGGGCCTTGTCTTTGCTCAATTTTAATTGTCAAATGTTTATGTATTCATTTAACAAAGATGTACTGAACACTTCTTCTGCCTCTGGTGTAGTTCTACATACAGAGATGAACTTGACAGTCACGGTCTTGCTTTCATGGAGCTAATGTTCCAGAGCAGACAGACAGAAAATAAACAAATCACCCAATAAACAAGAGAAAACAGTTAATGGCAGGTGATAGGAAGAGAGTAAAATGGGTGCTGTGGTAGCAACCCAAGGGCTCTTCTTTAAAGTGAAGGCCTCTCTAAGCACACGCCAGGTGAGCTGACACTGGGATGCTGAGAAGGATCCCACAGTCCAGGCGGAAGGCCGTACCTGGCACAAGGAACAGCACCTACAAAGGTCCTGGGGCAGGCAGGGGCGTGGCTAGAGTGGAGAAGGCAAGAACAAGTAAGCAGGAGATGCGGTCAGAGAGAGAGACTGGGCACGTGGGATTACAGAAGCTATAACCCTACGTAGCCTGACCTGGGAACTTGGGAACAGAGGTTCTAGTCCTCATTGGTGAAAATGACCCTAGCCATTTACAGCTCAATTTCTAAGGTGTAAAATCAAGGAAACTGTAAAATCAAGGCGCTATCTAAACACCATGCCATAACTCTAAAAAATTATTTAGTATTCTTAACGTGCTCATTGGTACCAAGCTAACTGCCATCCATCAGCCAGCCTTCACTTCAGTCAGAATCTCAATTCCCTCAGCCGTGAAAGGAATAGCATGAGGAATGAGAGTATCACACTCTAAATTACAAAGTCAACACAGGGGCAGAGGAGTAGAAAGAGCATAAGGGCCTCTGGGAGGAGTGAACCAACAGCTTGCTTCCCTACGCTCCCCTAGAAGTTTCCTCCTGCAGAAATCTGCTTTGCTATTTTGGTTTTTAGTCTTTTAAAAACCTACGTAACAATAATAATGCCCTGGCCACCATTTTAAGTACTCTCTGTCCTTCTTTGGACTTGATCCTCAAAACAGTTTCGTGAGGTAGGAGTTACTGTCTCACAAATGGGGAGGTTGAGGCTTGTGTCTCTTCCTTCTCTCTTGCACAGTTTACTTTCTCTGCCCTCCACAAACCTACAGGGCCGCCCTGGTCACCAGCTAGCTGGGAGGAATATCTATTGCCACAAAAGATGGGTACCAGAACATATTTAAATACTGGAGCCTTCAAGACACCCTGAGGAAATCGGTCCTGTGAATGTGTGACCACAGCTGGTTTAAAGGCACTTAACGAAGTTTTTAAGAATCTGTCGCCCAACTGAGGAGTGATCCTCAAAGGTTTTCTCTTTCTTTCTTTCTTTTTCTGTTGCAGTTTATTTGTTTTTCAATTACAGTTGACATTCAATATTTTATATTAGTTCCAGGTGTACAGCATAGTTAGATGTTTTTGTAATTTACAGAGTGATTCCCCCGGATAAATCCGGTACCCACCTGATACCATCCGTAGTCATTACAGTATCATTGACTATATTCCCTGTGCTGTACTTCACATTCCTGTGACTACTTTGTGACTACCAATTTGTACTTCTTAATCCCTTTGTTATTTATAATGGCCAAGAGATGGAAGCAACCTAAATGCCCACCCATGGACAAGCGGATAGAGGAGGTGTGATACATATATACAATGGAATACTACTCGACCATAAAAAGGAACGAATTCTGACCATTTGCAACAACACGGATGGGCCCAGAGGGTATTATGCTCAGTGAAATAAAAGTTTTTCTAGATCACCTCTTAGTCCCGCAATTCTTCAGGAGGAACAGCAAAGGAGGCACCACACTTAGATACACTAATGTGTTTTCAACTATTCAGTTTGCTATAGATTTGTAACTAAAAACAATACAGTAGAAAACACGTTCATAAAGAAGTGAAGTTTAATAGGTCATATTAAAGTTTTACGTTATATTGCTTTCACAGAGAAGACAATTATTTGTCTTCTCGGGAAATTTTTATAGGATTTGATCAAATGTATAGGTATTTCAAAGTTATAGCCCAATGCTATAGCTCCCAGGTATGAAATTCAAGGCTTCTGAAATCCAAACCAATTTGACAAAGATGGGTCCACAGGCAGTTCTAACAAAGCAAAATGACTGCTCTACTTGAAAGAGCAGTTAGTGTTGGGAATAAACAGAAGGACACATATGGGAATTTTACGTGTTCTAGCCTGCCCGTGACACAGGCAGGTAACCTTTAAACTGTGTCAGAGTCTAGGTTATTCAGTCACGAAACCCATCAATCATGACCCAATTCCAAAGACCCAAAATGCATGGTCTTAAACAGCAATGGGCATGTTGCCTTTATGATTCTGGGACAGCTTTCTGGCTCTGCCCTGCTGACATTTTAAGGATAAACTTAGAGAAAAATTCAGCCTCCAGAGAAATTAATTTTTGTGTATTTTTTCTGTTAAAAAAAAAAAAAGCACAAACTGTTCATTCCTGCTCAAAAAGCACATTTAATTTGATGCTTCTTGGTTCTGATCTGAGTTTAGACAATCAATAAAGCATCTTACTGGGCGATAAACCATCTAGGGCTGCAATCCGCCACCCATCTGCCCTCCGCACCGAAACCGCCCAGCCCCTCCTAAGGGCGGCGTTGCTGACTGCCATCCGTCTTCTAGCTCTGAGATTTCGCCAAAAGGCCATTTCCCCCAAGCTCAGCCATTCCTGGCTGTAAACTGTTAGAGGGAGCCCATGGCTTTTTATTGGTAGCCCAATACGCCTAGAAAAAAGATGTCCAAATGGCATATCCAGAGTGAATCTTTAAAAACTATGCAAATATAGCCAAGACCCTTCTTGAGTATAATACCACCTACATAAAGAATCAGGAAATAAGGGTGAAATTCAAGTGCTCTAATTAGCACTCTGGGTGAAATGCCCTTTCTAGCGGCACGGGATGTGACCTTCATGCCACATGGTCCCCAGAAAACTAGGCAGGCTGTTCAGGCATTCAAAAGCCCCAGACTCTCTGTTTGTGGGTTGTTTTCTTTCCCCTCCCTCTCTCTGTTACTACTCCAGAGTGGCTGTGTACTGCCTCAGGCTAGCTTGTTTGATCTGCGGCTGCAGAAACAAACAAAGCCATTTAAACCAAATGTAAAAGGTTACGAAGAGGAAGGGAGAGTTAGTGAGGTCTTAGCAAAGAGTGAAATATAGGTTTTCACACCAAAGGAAGGCTTTAAATTGAACATGACTTGAGGAAAAATCAATTTGCCTTTTCTTTTCTTGTCATAATTTTTTCCCTGAAACATGACTCTTGCCAATTATTGAAGGGCATATTGTTGCATAAGCCCTTACGCAGTGAAACTTATACAGAGTTA
Organism: Mormoops blainvillei; assembly: GCA_004026545.1. NCBI lineage: Eukaryota > Metazoa > Chordata > Mammalia > Chiroptera > Mormoopidae > Mormoops > Mormoops blainvillei. Next base: position 51,214 of record PVJD01001918.1, on the reverse strand, counting down.
TCACATAGTGTAGCATCTATGATGTCACAATTGGTTTCCATGCTGATGCAAAAAAGGAGAAGAAGAAAAGCGGGGGTGGGGGATGGATCATCACACCAGTGACATGACAGTTACTTTGGTAGCTATGAAAATACTACTTGAAAAACCACTCTTCGCCAAGGGTCTTGGAGCTGTCACCAAGACAACTGTGCAATGAGTGACAGGGGCGAGGAAAATGTGAGCTGTCGAGGAGGCAGGGGTCTTACTCCCAAACACGACCGTCACAGAGAACAGCAAAGGAGTCAGCAAGCAAGCAAGTGCCAAAATTACCATAAAAATACAAAGCAAGGAAACAAAGTGAGAAGCTGGAGCTTTCCTCCAGCCTCAGTGACACCCCACCTCTGCCTACCTGATCTGCCGTCTCGCTGAATGTCCACGTGGTACCATTCCCCATCATTGGCCTTCTTCTGAGTGGCTTTCACTTTTATGGTGCCAGAGCCCATGTCAAGCAGCAGGTACAGGTTGCCATCCAGGAGTTCCACAGCAAAGAAGTCCACCTTGGTGTTCTTCTGGCTCCGAGCATCCTTCCTCTCCTGGGGTTTGCCGTGAGTGAAGAGGATCAGGCCGTTGGGTTCAGTGGTGCGGAAGTCAAAGGAGATGGAGCCCATGCGTTTGGTGTTCCACTTGGGCAAGCTTATGTAAGCCTCTGGGGTCTCGAAGTTGATGGGGTCCAGTGTGGCCACATTCTCACACTTGAATACAACTTCCCCATAGATTTTCATCTTGGTATCCCCAATCCGGGCCAGGCGAGACAGCTCCAGACGGATGTCATTATTTTTATAAACAACCTGTCAAAAGCGAAACATGTGCCATATGAATCAATCTTGCAAACAGTAACCATCCATCACTCACTGGGCACCCAGGAAAAGGCCCAAGAAGAGGCTTCAGGACACAGTCATCTGAGACATGAGAAACAGGAGATGCAGCATTTGAAAAAGCATCCAAAGAGACACCTAGGGTGTACACAAGTCCTGAACAGGCTCCTATATTTCCATTCTGTTCCTTCTGTCTGTCTGCTTCTAGTCAATTTTTGTATTATCAGAAAGTTATACAATATAAGCTTCCAAATAGAAATCAGGACATATTGAGTTGCACAGCTACAAATACCTACATACAAAGATATTTATTGAAGTGTCCTTAGTAAAAGACCAGAAACAACCTAAATGACTATCAATAATAGACTGGCATATCCTTATTATGGAATATTATGCAGTCCTTAGAAACCAGGTAACAGTCCCAATTTTGATGCGGATGCTCTCCAAGTCCTACTGTTCAGTGAAATTAGCAAGGAACAGATCAGAGCATGCATTATGCTATTATTGCATAAAGTGTGCATGTGGAGGGGGTGCTGTAGGTATGTATGTTCATAATGCATAAAACAACTTCGGAGGAAAACACAAGAAACTATAAAATTGTCACTGGGGAGTGGATTTGTCAGATTAACATTCATACGTGGGAGGAAGACTTACTTTTCACAGTACCCTATTGTGCTTGATTTTATTTTAACCATGTGGATGCACTGCTTAAAGAAAATGATTGTTAAGAGTTGGTGGGGAAGGAGATCAGTGTTTCTTTGCATATTGTGTGCTCTCTATGTACATATAGTGAGAGAATGAAATACCTTAAAACACACAAATTTATGACTTTCTAAACCTGGTCTCATCCACATAAAAGCTGGGATTAATCTTACTCCCCAAATTAGAATTTCAAAAAAGTTTTGCTGTTACTAGAACGGAAGTTTGATGTGGTGCCCTGGGATGGGTCCTGGACTTCTGACCACTCAGCAATGTCACGTGCACATGATAAACAGAAAATAAAATCGGAGGGAATGGGCTTGACATTAGGGCACTGACTATGCCAACCACTGTGCTGTGTCTTGTACATCATCTTACTCAAATTCTAAGTCAGGATCCAGTTTTAGGTTCAAATCCCACATCCACTACTTACAAGTTATGTGACCCTGGCAGTGTTATTTAACTTATCTGAGCCTGTTTTCTCCTTTGAAAATGGGAACTTAGGAGTAAATGATTTTATAATGATGAAATAAGTTAATGAATTAAGTCCCTTAGAAATGGCACATAGGAAAGCCATAAAAATCTCAGCAATTTTGGAGGCAGTTGTATTTGTTATTAACCTGATTTCATCCTTTCCAAAGATCAGAGAAGTGCTATCATCTCTATTTTCAATAAAATAACAAGACCTAAGTCTTAAAATAAGTCTTACAAACCATCTCAGGGATAAAAAGTTAATTGAATGAGTCATTCCAGTGCTTGGCATTTAGTACTTAACACTCAGCTATAGAACTGTTTGCCTCCTCTCCCCTATCACCAGGAGACACCCGAGCAGAGCTGTTGGCCTTCTAATATATAACTAATGATGAAGAACTGAATATGCCTCACCTACCATATAACCTTGACCATCGGCCTAACCATGGTCAATAGCTGTGAAAACAATAAGGATTCTAATAGTTACTGAGCACCTACTGCCAGGCACTGTTCTAAGGATCTGAAACCTACCATCCGACTAGATCCGGACAACACCCATTTGAGATTTCCTCATCATTCCACCATATCACTGATTCAGAAACAGACATGGAGAATAGTTAAGGAACCAGCCCATTGTCAGGTAGCCGCTAAGGGGCAGAGCAGGACTTGAACTCAGGGAGTTGGGCTCCAGAGCCTGTGTGCTTCACCAGTGAACACTAGAAACTAGGTCTCACTAGCAGCTCCCAGGAAGTTCATCTTTAACCTTATGCGGAAAGTCATGCATGTTCAACTCCCTCTACGGGACTAACCACATGTGAAGGGCAGACACTGTAGGATCCTTGGCAGTCTCTCATGTGAGTGAACCAGAAAAGAAAATGAAAGTTTAATTATTGGCAGTTTCTCCTTTCTCACTCCTGGTATTAGGCCAGAGCATGTGAGATCTCTCTGCCATTACCAAACTTTGGCTTTCTCTGCATTGGGTTAAATGTCTATGACTAGGGCTCCTTGTAAAGGTTAATTATTAATGCATAACAACAGCTCATCCCAATGGGACAGACTGAGACTTGGCTCCATTGCATGATAAATGGCAGGAGAGCTCAGGTATCTTTTCGAGAGAGGAATAAAAAAGAAAAAGGCCTTTTGAAGGAAAAGAATGCAGCGTCCCATGAAGAGGAACTCTCCTGAAGAGAAGCACACGCAGCGGAGATAGAAACAGAAGATAACAAGAATGCCGATTTCTGGAGAGACATGCAGAGAACCACGGCCAGCAACTGGCCAGACAGAGGGAACCAGACTTCTCTCAAAGCTCTTTGAAGGTGAGCTCTTTATCACCTCCCTGGTCCTGAGTTGAGAGAGAGAGAGAGAGAAAGAGAGAGAGAGAGAGCGCGCACGCGCGCAGTTTTCACATCTTTCTTACTGACCGTTGGGTAACCTCTGAGTCCTACTTTATTCATTTCCTCGTCTCCCCAACCCGCCCAGGGCAGGGCCATGGCCGTGGCAGTGCAGGAATGTGCCAGCACCTTGGGTAGGACATGAAGGCAAGAGACCCTGCTGGACCCCCTTTACAAGGCAAATCAGCCTCTGGTACAGGGTTCTCTGTAAAATCAGACTGTCAACTAATGAAAGTCCCCAACTGATGACCGAACGAGAAAGAGATGTAGCATCAAGTGACAGAAAGTAGCCTTGGCTGACAAATTACCCCAACAAGAAGCAATTAAAGACAAACTGAAGTGGCTCCCAGTGGGGGGAAGATGTCACACAGTCTGGGAGGCAGAGGCAGAGTCACAAAGGGTGACAAGCTGGCCTTACTACTACACCCATGGGTTTTTAAAGACTGCTGTTTGGGCTCACGTCTCATGCTTAGGAGGCCAGACAGTAAAACAGCTGAGGACAGGGTCTTAGAGTTAAGACAGACTCTCTCGGGACGACTGCACTTGTATGCCCCCTCACCTATGACACAGAGACACACAGAGCAATACAACAAGCAAGGCAAGCTGAGGTAGCAGGGATGATACAATAAAAATAGCTGCCATCTACTGGGTGCCTATTATGTGACAGACATTTTAAAAACAGTGTTGCATGTCATCCGCATTTAGCAAGTGAAGAAGCTGCCATTAACCCTATTTTACAGAAACGAGGCTCAGAGGGGATCAGCATGCTCAGGACATAGGCCATTAAGGGCCTAGCCAGGTCTCTCTTGACTGCACTGGGACAAGGCCATGCTCCAGTGGTGGCAGCTTCTAGACTCTGCTGTAGCTGCTACCTACCCGTAAAACAGACACCCCTTTGTCAAACATGAAAACCACATGCAGCCCCACTCAGTGACAAGGCTGTCTGCCCTGTTGCCTCTACCGTTTGCTCCACTTAGAAAAGAAGGCTATTCTAATTTACATAATTTGTTTTTTACATTAAACTCTTCCATGATGCCTGAGGTATACGGTGAGTCCAGGAAAATGAATCTAATGGGTAGAGACAGTCCCAGCTCACAGAAATATTTCTTTTCCCCTTCTGTCATATCCTAGGCCACTCTGTTCTTGGCTTCCTGAGAACATGTTTCCCTGTATTCGGTTGTAAATGCCACATCCCTGTGCATTCCCGTAAGGGAACAAGAAGAAATGGGGGCGGGGAGTACGGGCATGTGCCCTGCGTTGCCCAGATGGCTTCCTGGTATTATTTCTCCTGTCGAGAAACAGGCTTACCAGCTGGCCTTTCTGTTCTCTTGTTTTTAAAGCCTATTTCATTCTCTTTGGGTCTACACATAGGACAACTTCAATAAAAACCACGAGGTCAGCTTATAAGACCATCATTTATAGGTCCATGGCTTCACGACTGAGCACCATTGCTCTGATCCAGGTCATTGGAGGATGTTCAAAGGTCAGGATGCTGGGGGACAATGTCTCGAGCGATTCTGCTGGACAACACAGAAGGGTGTGAAGCCAGTGTCAGAGTGCTTTGATGTGGACCAGTGTTGACTACAAATCCCAGTAAAGCCTTCCAAATTTATACTTATGTGTGGAGCAGTTTACATACAACGAGCAAAAAACAAAGACGTATTTAACTCTCACCCAAATTTAACCCCTCTGACAACAGATACTCATGAAGAGAGCTTTTTCTCTTCAGCTTCTAGGATGGTGCAGCTTCTAGATAAACTTCTGTGTTCATCTTATTATTGTGTAAAACTCCTACTCAGGGTAAAGAAATGAAAAGCGCTGTGAAAGAATCTTGCTTCTGGGGTGGCCACAAAATCACAAATCCTATCCCGCTTCCTCTCTGTCTCTCTGGTAACTGATGACTCTGGGCAGCTATGATTTCCCCTCCTATGAAGTATCCACTCCACTCATTTGTCACTCAAAACACGCTACTTTGTTGTCTTTGAATAAGCACAGGTCTGGTCTTTTCGAAATAGCTTAAACACCTTAATCGGCAAAAACTATGCATTACACCTTTTAAAATCTGAAAGAGCACCCAGCTGTGCCGATGCTGAATCAATGCTCTATCTTCGTTCAATCAGATGTTGGACTCAAGCGGCGGCACAGGGCAGTGGCTAACATCATGTGCTTTGCACTCTCACTAACCAGGGTTTGAGTCCTGCTTTACCCTTGTGACCTTGGATAAAATATTTAACTGGCCTCAGGCTCAGGTTCTTCAGCTGCAGAATGCAGATAACCAGTCTCACCTCACAGGGTGGCACGGAATAAATGAGATAATATTATCATATGCAGAGGTACATTACACAGTTTCTGGCCCTTGACAGGCACTCAATAAATGGTTGTTATCGCTATTCACTTTGTTATTTTCTGTGAAAGGCCAGAGCTAAATCAACAGACAGGTTAGCCTGGTGTGGAGTCATTAGGAAGAGAAGATTCTCTCTGAGGATAAGTTCTAAGCCGACTGTCAGCTCAAGAAACAGCGACATTTATAATACGTGTAAATGCCTAATAGTCGCCATTCCTTGTCCCTTGTCCCTCTTTCCCTCCCCTAAACCTCTCCTCTCCTTGCCTCTCTCTCTCCCCTCCTCCATACATCTGCACAGATTTAGGGTTCATTATCATTAACATCATTCTCTATCACAGTGTACCACTGACCAGACTCCAACAGTGAAGTCCAAGCACAAATGTGGCGGCAGATGGTCCTCATAGCTTCCAAAGTCAGAAGAACCTAATCTTTGGCCTGGCCAGGGCCACATCTGCATCTGTGGCCTTGCTAACAGGGGTCAGTAAACTAGCTGCCTGCTGAGCTGCAGCTGACATACAACCTGGGGCCTGAAGTCCCAACTGCTACAGACCATGGGTACCAGCATTTTCATGTTTATATCCTGTTAACAATGGTTAGGATGAGCCAAAAATAAAAACTAAGCACCAGACATAGAAAATGGGAACTGAGTTTGACTTGCAAGGCAGAAGCCAAAAAATTGTCCAAGTTCCAGGGCTCCAAATAAAGATGAAAAAGACTCTTGACAAAGCTGAAACAAGCAATACAATACTGGTAGTTAATTAAATTTTTAAAAAGTGTTTGACCCAACACCCTGTGAGTCAAACATAATATATTTGCTAGCTTGATTTCACTGGGAACTACCAGTTTATAATCTCTGATCTATGGTCCCATTTATAAACGGGTGACCAGGAAAAGATAAAAGGGACATAAAGCAAGTGGGAGTAACAGGGAAAATCCAGGCAAAGTGATGGTGAACCCAACAAATCCTGAGTCTCCTCCTCATTTTGAAGAAAGCATCCAGCCATGTGGGCGTGCGAGTATTCTGGCGGGGGAGGGGGCAGTGGGGGGGCGGGATGGTGCGGGCAGCGAGCACGTGAGAGAGCCAGCGCACACTGCGCACCAGTCAGTTACCCTGCCCGCGGGAGTCCAAGGGCCATTCTCGCCAGAGCCACGGGCAGGCCAACATTGCAGGCCACTGCTAGTTGCATTACTACTTTGTGTTTGCCTGGTGGATTTGTTGTGACAGGGAAATGATCAGCTAGGTTGAGGCTCAGTTACAGATGGTTAAGAGGCTGAGAAAGGTTCCCAACCCTTGGCACAATCACAGTGAAGGTCTCGTTTTTATTTTCAAGAAGAACTTTTCTTAGAACTTTTAGTCAGTTAAAAAAGCAGATCAAGAACAGGCTGCCATATGTTCATGTATCCCACAGAAAAAAATTTCGGCCAATCAAGTCTGCAAGGTAGTTACTGCAAAGGCTCAGTCTATCACAAGAGATAAGATTTGCTAACGCAGGCTTTGTTGCCCTCACAGTCTACTAGGGTTCAACTAAATTCATGAAGCAAGAACTTAGCATAGACAGATCAGACTCGGTACAGACAGGTCCAGGCAAATAACTAAGACATGAACTGGCATGAATGGGCCATAGGTCTCCAAGACAGGGCTTGTCAATGGATCATCAGAAATCTTCCTAGATGATCAAAAAAAGTTTGCCTGATGATCCTCCAGCCATACCTGGATAGAAAACTCTCCCATCTCTTAGAGCTATGTTGGCAGTGTGTCTCTACTCTTCCTTCCTGGCAGATGGCATTATTGTTCATTGATGTCACTCTATTCCACTCCCTTTCCCATTAAACCCAAATGGAGCCTCGGAATTCTCCTCAAGGTAATGCTCTAAGAAGCTGCCACCAGCCACTGAGAGATGGAACCGGAGGTGAACCTCCTCTCCACCCTTGTTATCCTCTAACACAAAAGCCAATTTAATGTAAATTGACTAGCCATCCTAGAATACTGGAAACAAAAATCCACGTAAATGTGTTAAATATCCATTAGCTCTAGACCACAGAGGACACAAAGGAACAGGAGGTATAACCCCTGCTTCCAACATGCTTAGAAAATGTTGGATGATGCTTAAAGGGGGGGGCTATATTTTATATCAGAGTTGGGGTGAGATTTATTTGTGACTCCAATTAATGAACGTACAAGGGCCTGTGATCATAAACTTGATTCAGATTGTATTTCTCTCCCCCCTGCTCTCCAGGAATGGCACTACTACTGTCTCCTAGACCAGTGGTCCCCAACCTTTTTGGCACCAGGAACTGGTTTCATGGAAGATAGGGGGAGGACACAGGAGGTGGATCTTGGAGCGAAGCTCACGTGCTGTGAGTTGGTGGCGGGGGGAGCACAGGAGGCAGAGCAGGGTTCAGGTGATCTTCACTCTCTCACCCACATGGAAGAGGTAGAAGAGGCAGGGAGGAGGCAGGAGGCAGAGCTCAGGTGAGCTTCGGTCACGGCCCGGTTCCTAACAGGCTGCGGACTGGTTCTAGTCTGCGGCTTGGGGACTGGGGACTCCTGCTCTAGACTTAAGCTTCATAAACGCAAAGGCTGTGAATTTCTGATGTAGAAACCAATGTGTTCCCAGTGAGTGGCAAAGTGCCAGCCACATAGCAGAGGCTCAATAAATACCCACTCTTCTTATATTTGCTTATATATGAAACAGACCTACTCAGTGAACACCTACATTTCCTTCTGTTTTATAATATCTGATGAGGGCCCCAACCTGCCTAGTGTGAAAGTTACATGTCATAAAGCAGAGGGACTAAGATCAGATGAGTAGGTGGTACCTGATTATGAAAAGCTCTAAAAATGTGGCCATTATACAATTGGGGGGGAAAAAGAAACCATTAGAGTACGAAGAAAACTTTTAGCAGTTTGATTAGAAAGGTGACAAAATTTACAAGGTGCCTTCCTGAATCGCTAGGACTCCTCTACTGCTATTTTTATTCCAAGGACTAGAAATGACTCTAATTGTCTTGCTGTTTTCGCTGGGGATATCATGTCATTTCATGCTTACAACCCTTCAATGATCCTCTATCAACTTCAGAATCAAATGCAAACTTTCAAGCTTTACATAAAAGACTCTTCCTGATCTAGTCTCCTCCTCATCATTGCCAGCCTTGCCCAAGTTCTGCATTCTTCCAGTACAGCATCCCCAGGATAAGCCTTACCTGAGTTAACCATCTGAATGACGACGGCTCATCACTGGAGGACCAACTCAGGTATCACCTCCTTCGGGGAGCCTTCATGAATATACTTGCTCATTCCACTCCCACCCACAGCTGATTTCCTCCTCTCTGCTCCCATGGCTCCATGTTCGAACTGCTGTCACAGCAGTTATCACGTTGTGCAATAATTGTCTGTCTCCCCTGGTAGGCTGGGAGCTTCTCTAGTGGAGGAAATTGTGTCTTTCTTTTTCGTGTCTCTAAGTGCCCATCTCAGTGTATGACACAAAGTCGGCACATGTCTGTAAGAGGGAGAAGAGCAAGGAAGCTCACAACAGCTACTTTCGGATGTCTCTAAGTCAATGAGGACTACAATGCAGAAAGAAGTCTCTATGTGCCTTCTGCTTGACCATAAGTGACAAGATGGGAAGGCAGAAAGCTAAAATGCCACGGACAGTTAAAAAGAATTGGACGGAATCGTTGAACATTTAGTTGAGTTTTCCCTAGTTTGCATGCTTAGGTATTTTAAGGCTATCAGTATGGAAAGTTCTGTTAACAGAGTGGCAGCTGTCATTAGTTTATGTGTCTTGGCAGAACACTAACAGGAGAAAAAGCAAAAAACCAAGCACAAACTCTAGCAAGATTTTCTAAGAGACTGGCTGACAAAGCTCAGCACTAACAGCACCTCCCACTCTGGAGGATGTGAAGGGAATACTGCCCAGGCCTTTGTAACAATGTAGCTTGTAGCTTTGTAACAATAGAAAACGCACCGAGAATTTAAAACAGCACCTCAGAGCCTTTATCGTCTGTATTCAAAGTTGAAAAGCAAGAATGAGTCCCCGACAATGGAGCTTGGGCCACAGCTAGGAACTTCTGGTTGCTACCAACTACCCTGAAAGAAGCTAGATTGCAACAGGAATGCCAAACAACTTTTGGGGAAAGAGATTATATGAAAGTCCCAAAGGCAGAAGAACAGGGGGAAATACTATAAAAAGACTCAATGAAACAGAGCCTTCAAGAAGTCTAACACAGTTGGTTGGAGACAATAGTAGCATCTGAGGAAAGCAAGTCGGTGTTCTGCGCAGCCCAGAAGACAGAGGCAGTGAGCTAAGAGCCATGGATGATGACAGATTATATCCATACCAAGAGGCACTGAACAATGGGCAAGTTCCTGGAGGACTCTCTGGGGCTAGGAAGGCAAGCTCACACAGGGGCTTTGCGGTCCATCTTCTTACAATGTGAAACCCATTCAGTTACACAAAGTACATATGGCCCAGAGCTGTATGGCTTCCTGATGGCCGAGCAACTTCCCAAGAAGGAGCTCTACCTGTGCGAAGCAATTACAAACTATTTCTTGCCTGGCCTGCTAAGCGGCTCTGCCTCTCAGCCTAATAAAGGCTCTAATCAGATGGCTGGCTTTCCAAAGTGGTCCAAAGAGCCCCTCTGCAATCAGCAGAAGAGGTGGGGAAAGTGAGAAGAATATGCCAAGCTGGCAGATACCTGATGCAGAGAGTCATTTCCAACCTAGTGCACGTAAGAGTTCTTCCGAACTGACAATAATATAGATGGAAATGCTAGAATTCAAATTGACGCTTTTATGAACAGGCTTCTTTACCCTTCATTAACTTCAAAATAAAGAGTCATGCAACAAACAAGGCCACCCTTTTGGGGGGGCTCCCTTGCAAGGCTCCCAATACACACACCTATGACTTTACATCACCTTTAGTAAATCTGCAGAGACCTTGACAACCACTAGATGTCCCTTATGTCATGCAAAACCAACCTGAAATGAATTTCACTACCAGTTACACAAATCACATTTAAAGATAGCTTTTCTAAGTCATGGATCTTAGGTGTCAACTCGAATCCCTCTTGTGACTCACTTCTTCTCCTTATTTATATCGTGCCCATTTCTATAGTATTTTGAAGGCCTTTTATCAAATTATAGGCAGGGAATGAAAAATTATTATGAATTAAAATTTTCTTAGAGGTACAAATGATAGAGAAATAGGCAGAGAGAAATACTGTAGAAAAGGGATACAGTATGGCTGAAGAGGCCCCAACTCCTTTATCTCCTTTAGGAATCAAATACGTTTCAGTAGAAATGGAGAAACCCACAAGCTCGCCTTAAATTCAGATTCTCCATACACTGGGATCATGGACTCTTCCATTTAATAAAGTCAGGTATGGCAAATAGTTTTAATTTCACATGTTAAGTTTGCTCAATTAAGAATGGCTGCCTATGACACAAAGCAAGAAAGACTGTCGTGTTGTGAGCAAACTCTGCGGTGGCTGTGAGAATGGAGAATGGTGGCTCCCATGACACATACTTTCAGAACCTGCGTTACCCTCAGCCCTAAGCCTCCAGACCTGCAATGATCGTGGCTGTGGCTGGCCATGGTAGTAGCAGAAGTAGCAATGGCTGCCCTTAAAGGCGGGTTTTCTTGGGCCGGGTATTGCCTCCAGCATTTAACAGATACTTATTTGATCCTCACGTGACAAATATCCAAACAGAAGACACGACACTAATGATACTTCTGAATGTAAAAGAAGGCACCATTAATAATTCACCTGGACAACAGATGGAACTCAAGGGCTTTCCAAGGCTACCTGGGATGGACGGTTACCCTATTTTATACCTACAAAAACCTGAGGCATGAGAGGCAGCATGAAGCAGGGTTGACACATTTGCTGAAGCGAAACTATCTGGATTCAAATCCTTGCTTTGCTACTTGTTACTTCACTTCTCTGTCTCTCAGCATCCTTATCTTTGATGTGGGATAATAACAGCGTTTACCTCACAGAAGATTAAGCATGTGCTAAGCGCTTAGAAGAGCTCCTGCCACGTGGTGTTAGGAACTATTATGCTCATTTTACAGAAAAGGAAACTGGGAATCAGAGGTTTTACAATCTGCCTGAAGTCACACAGCTACTAAGTGGTGGAGCCAGAATGAAATGCAGGTAAGTCTGGCTGGAGTGCCTGTGTGATCAGTAACTATTATTACCCTGCCTTTATACAGCAGAGTAAAACAATTGAGGTTTCCCTAAGATCCCTCCTTAAATCCAGCTTCCCCAGCAAGCTGAATCATAAAGGAAACACTAGGTTACAGTCAGGTGTGTACACAGAAGAAAGCACGTTCAGGAGCACCCATGAGAGCCTCGCGGAGGATCCCTCCCAGGGACCATGTCGCTCCTGAGACTGTACGTGAGAAAGGCACCACAGGGCGCGTCTGCGTCCCAAGCTCAATACTGAAGTTCTTCCCTAATTCAAAAAGTGGTGCATTCCCTGCTCTGGTCTTTTACTCCAGAGCTCCTCCTCTCTTGATCCCACCTCGATTCCCCTCCCAGTGACCCTCCTGGTGAAACAGATGGCAAAAGCTACTACTGGACACAGAAAAGTGAGTGCCAGGCCGGCTGAGCACACCAGATTCCAGAACTGGAAAAAGATCCATCCAAACAGGGCCATGTAAGAGGGACTGGCTGCCGCGGCTGACTTAGTCAGACCTCCAGCCAGCTCTTCTAGTTACTTAATTGGCTTATCAATAAGTGTAATTTTTTAATTTTCATACTGAGAACTGGGAATTGGACCCTACCCACCTGTCCAGGGTCATGAGACTGACCTAAATTAGCCCTTCCTGACAGTAGCTCCCGGCTTCTTTTAAGTGAGCCATCGGTTTGGAAGCTGTTTACTCATGATGTATGTCTGTAAGCAAACTGAGCTCCTAGAAGACTAAACGCTTTGAATCTGCAAAGGTGGAAGGACACTGGTCTCTACAGAAGGCTGAATAATATTCCCCAAAGGTATCAGGAACCTATAAATGCTACCTTATTGGGAAAGGGTTTTTGCAAATATGACTAGGGCAAGGCTGTTGAGGTGAGAGTAGCCTCAAGATTATCCAGGTGGGCCCTAAATGCAATCACCTGTATCCCTGTAAAGGAGGAGGCAAAGTAAGATGAGACACACGGAGGAGGCAGCAATGTGAAGGTGGAGGCAGAGATTGGAGAGATGAAACCACAAGTCAAGGAACGCCGGCAGCTACCAGAAACTGGAAGAGGCATATTTGAATCAGTAGTCACTCCATTTACCAACTTTCCTTGGAATCCAAATCAGCAAGTGGAAAGCTTGGTAGCAACTAAACTGGAGTGATCAAGGGGACAAGAAAGTATGCAAGGAGGTCAGGGAATGTGTGGTGGCTGGGGGACCTTCCTGTCGCCAAAGGTCTAACAGGTGTCCTGAGAAGAAGTTGAGACTTGTGAAAAAACGACCACTCTTACCTCTGGCTCCTTAATCTGTAGATTTTATGTTTGGACTGGCATAGACATAACTACTCTCAAATGTTTCATTAATTGCCTCTTAAGAAGGCATTTACTGGCCATGCCCTTGTCTAAGTTTTCTTTCATCACACAGGTAGAAAAACTATTTGGGTCCCTGCCTGACATAATTTGACCAGCAAGTGTCTTCTGTATTCACCGCAGTCCCAGCATTGAGGAGAGACCGGGACGGAGGCAGCTCCTCTCTGGCCCTCGTATGGGCTGCCCAGAAAAAAATACCAATGCCGTGGCCTACAGCACCTGAAAGCTTATTAGGCTCCATCTAGGGTTGTCTTCTCTTATCCAAACTAAGAATGCACAGAAAAGAGAGAAAATTAAGAGAGACTAGAGTGTCCTTAATCCAGGGCAAAGAAAAGGCAAGGAATAAACTTGAATCTATCAGTAATCCTACATCTATTGCTTAACACCTAATAATGGGCGGAGGATATCAAGAGTGGCAATGGGATAAATCCAGACACTTAGCTTTTATCACTTTGGCTTCTGTCACCGGATTCTACCTGGCTGTCTGGCTAGAGGATACAGTGCCAAGAAAAACCAATAAAAGGAATTTCATTTAACCACAAAAGAGGAGAGAATTTTTACCACCTTAACTGGCAGCATTCGAAATGCTGTATTTTAACTTAGTTGCCTCCCAAGATAAAACATATTTAACTCATGAGTAAATAATTCTGAAATAAGATTGCTAATAGCTTATTAATTAAGTTTAAGTAGGTCTCAGCCCTCAGATCATTCAATACCTGTGCAGAAGCTGACATTTTTGTCTATCCCTCCCTTCTCAGAATTCTCTTTTCTGGGGTTTCCTGACCGTACACTTTCCAAGTAACTCTTTGATGACTCATGTTCAGCCTCTGTTATTAGCATCTTTTCCAAATTCCTTAAAAATAGGCTTTCCCCAAGCCTCTGATGAAGGCTTTCTTTCTCTTTGTTACTACTCCATCTGAGCTGCTAATTTCAGCTGCTGGCACATCTTCGTCTCTCCCCTAAACACTCTCCAAAGCCCCAGGCCTCAAGTCTGGACTGCCTGCTAGAGCAGTTCATCTGTCTAAAATTAAAATTCTCTGCAGCCCCTCAAAATCAACCTAAAAACATGCTCACTGATTCCTCCTCTTGACTTCCTTTTTTTCTGTGAATGGCCACCCAGTTTTAAATTTTTAGAGCTGTATCTGATTCTTCCCTTCTCATTGCCCGTAGTGTCAGTTTCTTACCAAGTATACTTGATATCCAACAAGTCTTTTATAGTCATTTTCCCTGCTCCATTCCTGCTATCACTGGTACTATTTAGGCTTCCATTTTATTGAATCATCCAGTAAGCAACCATAGAGAATTTACTAAGCATTAGGCTCCATGATGAATGATGTGGCCCCTACCTTAAGGAGCTTACCTTTTAGTAGAGGTATTCCACATGTAAGCATACCTATCTGCAGTGAACTTCGAAGAGGAATATGTAGTGGATTCTCAATGTAGAATCGCCAATTCTGCTCTAGGGGGATGAACTCTGGATCAAGCCTCACACGGACAGCTTCCTAACTAGTCTCAATTCCAAATCCAAGGTCACCCTCATTCGACCTGCTGTTCTATTCTTGGTCTGTGGCTCAAAACATGATACTAATCCAGAAAAGAATGAATAATTAAACTAAGACAGTGGTATGGGGAAAGGCTGAGATAGTCAAGTCAACATGCTTGAGGGGCAAAAGGGGTCTTAGAGGAATGCTTAAGGAAAAAGAGGGAAATAATAATGACTTCCAGGTCTCTGGCTTGGGCAACTAGTAGGTGCCAAGTCAGTGATAAAAGGAATTCAGTAGGAGGAGTGAGAAATGCTGGAGAGGATGGAAGCGGGGAGGGAAGAATCAGGAGAGAAAAAGAAGAGCAGGAGGGTGAAGAAGGGGTGTGGACCAAGAACGCCAACAGACCATCAGAGCTGAAAATGAGCCAAATTACACTCCAGAGAAATGTCACAAGACCACATTATTCCTAGCTTAAAGGAGGAGACAGTCCACTTTTATTCCATTTGGTATTAAGATATATATAGTCACCACTTTACCCTGCATCCACATTCCAAGGCTATTCATCCGCATATACTTTTCACAGCTAACTAACCTGAATAGAGAAGAAACTTCTGCCAAGTTATTCTAGTGACACCATATATTTGTAGTCTTAATCTCTTGCATTCCTTCTGATCATTTTTTTTGGTATATTTTATTGATTATGCTATTACAGTTGTCCCATTTTTTCCTCCCCTTTATCCCCTCCTCCCTGCACCCCATCCCATCATCTCCACCCCTCTTAGTTCATGTCTATTGGTTGTACATATCAGTTCTTTGGCTCCTCAATTTCCTGTACTATTCTTAACCTCCCATCTACTTTTTTGTAAACATTTTTCTGCCACCACTTTCCCCAGCCCCACCAACCCCCACCTCCCACCCTCAATTCTTCCCCCATTTGGCTTTGTCGACGGGTCCTTTATGCATGCTCCTTGATGACCCTTCCCCTCCTTTTCCCCTGATATCACCCTCCCTCCTCCCCTCTGGTTACTGTCAGTTTGTTTTTTATTTCAATGTTGCTGGCTATATTTTGCTTGCTTGTTTGTTTTGTTGATTAGGTTCCATTTATAGGTGAGATCATATGGTATCTGTCTTTCACCTCCTGGCTTATTTCATTTAGCATAATGCTCTCTAGTTCCATCCATGCTGTTGCAAAAGATAGTAGCTCTTTCTTTCTTTCTGCTGCATAATATTCCATTGTGTAAATGTACCATAGTTTTTTGATCCACTCATTTACTGTTGGACACTTAGGCTGCTTCCAGCACTTGGCCATTGTAAATTGTGCTGCCATGAACATTGGGGGGCATGGGTTCTTTTGATTTGGTATTTAGGGATTCTTAGGGTATGATCCCAGCAGTGGAATTGTCAGGTCAAAAGGCAGTTCCATTGTTAGTTTTTTGAGGAAATTCCAAACTGTTTCCCACAGTGGCTGCACCAGTCTGCATTCCCACCAACTGTATACTAGGGTTCCCTTTTCTCCATGTCCTCGCCAGCACTTGATTGTTGGTTTGTTTATGATGGTCATTCTGACTGGCGTGAAGTGGTAACTCACTGTGCTTTTAATTGGCATCTCTCTGCTGGCTAGTGATGCTGAGTATCCTTTCCTGTATCTCTGGGCCCTGTGTACGTCCTCCTTGGAGAAGTGTCTGTTCAGGTCCTTTGCCATTTTTTAATTGGATTGTTTGTCTTCCTAGAGTGGAGTCATGTGAGTTTCCTCATATATTTTGAAGATCAAACACTTGTCGTCTGAGGTATTATTGGCAAATATATTTTCCCATATGGTTGGTTCCCTTTTCATTTTGCTGATATTGTCTTTAGCCATGCAGAAGTTCTTATTTTAATGAAGTCCCATTTGTCCCGTAGACAAGGGACATCCTTTATGTCCCATGCTCTAGGGGATACATGAGTGAAAACGTTGCTGTGTGTAATATCAGATTTTTTTACCTATGTTCTTCTCTAGGACATTTATGGCATCACAACTTATATATATGTCTTTTATTCACCTTAAGTTATTTTTTTTAAGATTTTATTTATTTATTTTTAGAGAGAGGGGAAGAGAGGGAGAAAGAAGGAGAGAAACATCACTGTGTGGTTGCCTCTCAAGCACCCCCATCTAGGGACCTGGTCCACAACCAAGGCATGTGCCCTGACTGGGAATTGAACCAGTGATCCTTTGGTTCACAGGCCAGCACTCAATCCACTGAGCCACACCAGCCAGGGCCAACCATCTTGAGTTTATTTTTGTGTCTGGTGTAAGTTGGTGGTCGAATTTCTTTTTTTTTGCATGTAGTTGTCCAGGTCTCCATTTGTTGGAGAGGCTATTTTTACTTCATTTTATGATTTTGCCCCCTTCGTCAGATGTTAATGGACCATAGAGACATGGGCTTATTTCTGGGCTCTCTATTCTGTTTCATTGATCTATGTGTCTGTTCTTATGCCAGTACCAGACTGTTTTGATTACAGTGGCCTTATAATATAGTTTGATGTCAGGTATTGTGATCCCTCCTACTTTGTTCTTCTTTCTCAAAATTGCTGCAGCTACTCGGGGTCATTTATGGTTCCATATAAATTTTTGAAATGTTTTTTCTCTACCTGTGAAATATGTAATTGGCATTTTAATAGGGATTGCATTCAATCTATGAATTGCTTTGGGTAGTACGGACACTTTGATGATGTCAATTCTTCCAAGGTATGAACATGGTATGTACTTCCATTTGTGTCTTCTTTAATTTCTTTCTTCAGTGTTGTGTAGTTTTCTGAGTATAGGTCTTTTACCTCCCTGGTTAAGTTTATTCCTAGGTACTTTATTTTTTTTCTTGTTGCTATAGTAAATGGGATTTTTTCCCCTGACTTCTGATTCTGATATTTCATTGTTAGTGTACAAAGATGCCTTTGTTTCTGAATATTGACTTTGTATCCTGCTGTTTTGCCAAATTCACTTATTAGGTTGAGTAGGTTTTTGGCGGAGTCTGTAGGGTTTTCTATGTACACTATCATGTCATCTGCAAACAATGACAATTTTACATCCTCCTTTCAAATTTGGATGCCCTTTATCTCTTTTTCTTGTCTGTTGGCTATGGCTAGGGCTTCTAATACTATGTTGAATAGAAGTGGTGAAAGTGAACATCCTTGTTTTTTCCTGATCCTAGCAGGGAAACTTTTAGTTTTTGCCCATTGAGTATAATGTTGGGTGGAGGTTTCTCATATGTAGCCTTTATTTTTTCAGGTATGCCCCCTTTGTTCCCACTTTGCTGAGTGTTTTTATCATAAATGGATGCTGTACCTTTTCAAATGCCTTTTCCTCATCTATTGATATGATCATGTGATTTTTGTCTTTCCTTTTGTTTATGTGATATATTATGTTTACTGATTTGCAAATATTATACCATCCTTGCATCCCTGGGATGAATCCCACTTGACCATGGTGTATGATCTTTCTAATGTGTTGCTGGATGCGGTTTGCCAATATTTTGTTGAGGATTTTAGCTTCTATGTTCATCAGTGATGTTGGCCTGTAGTTTTCTTTCTTTGTTGTGTTTTTATCTGGTTTTGAGATTAGGATGATGCTGGCCTCAGAAAAAGTGTTTGTGAGTCTTCTGTCTTCTTGGCGTTTTTGGAACAGTCCGAGAAGGACAGGGGTTAGCTCTTCCTTAAATGTCTTGTAAAATTCTCCTGTGAAACCGTCCAGTCCAGGGCTTTTGTATGTCCAGAGTTTTTTGATTACTGCTTCAATTTCACCAGCTGTTATCGGTCTGTTCAGGTTTTCTGCTTCTTCTTCATTCAGTTTTGGAAGACTATATTTTCCTAGAAACTTGTCCATTTCACCCAGGTTTTCAAATTTCTTGGCATAGAGTTGTTCGTAGTAATTTCTTCCAATCCTATGTATTTTTGTGGTATCAGTTGTAATTTCTCCTCTTTCATTTCTGATTTTATTTATTTGGGTCCTCTCCCTTTTTTCCTTGATGAGTCTGCTTAAAGGCTTGTTGGCTCTGTTTATCCTTTCAGAGAACCAGCTCCCGGACTTACTGATCCTTTGAATTGTTCTTTTAGCATCTATGTCATTCAGTTCTGCTCTGATCTTGGTTATTCCCTTCCTTCTATTCGCTCTGGGCTTTGTTTGCTGTTGTTTCTCCAGTTCTTGTAGATGTCGAGTTAGGTGGTTTATTTGAAATGTTTCTCTCTTTTTTAGGTAGGCCTGTATTGCTATGCACTTTTCTCTTAGGACTGCCTTCTCTGTGTCCCGTAGGTTTTGTACTGCTGTATATTCATTTTCATTTGTTTCCAGTAACTTTTTGATTTCTTTGTTGATCTCATTATTGACCCATTCATTGTTTAATAGCATGCTATTCAGTCTCTATGAGTTTGAGTGTTTCTGATTTTTTTCCTTAAGGTGGGTTTCTAGTTGTAAGCCCTTGTAGTCTGAGATAATGCTTGAAATGATTTCATTTTCTTAAATTTGTTGAGGCAAGTTTTGTGTCCTATCATGTAGTCTATCTTGGAAAATATTCCAGTGCATTTGGAAAGAATGTGTAGTTTGCCCCTCAGGATGAAAGGTTTTATATATATATATATATATATCAGTTAAGTCCACTTGACCTAATGCATCATTCAGTTCCACAATATCCTTGTTGATATTTTGTTTGAAAGGTCTATCCATTGTTGACAGTGGGGTGTTAAAATTCCTTTCTATAATGTGATATATTATGTTTACTGATTTGCAAATATTATACCATCCTTGCATCCCCGGGATGAATCCCACTTGATCATGGTGTATGATCTTTCTAATGTATTGCTGGATGCAGTTTGCCAATATTTTGTTGAGGATTTTAGCTTCTATGTTGCTGTCTGTATGTTTCTTGAAGTCCTCCAGGATTTTCCTTATATATTTGGATGCTCCTATGTTGAGTGCATACAGGTTTACAATGTTTACATCTTCTTGATAGATTCTTCCTTTGAGTGTTATGAAGTGTCCTTCTGTGTCTGTTTTTATGGCCTTTGTTTTGAAGTCTATTTTGTGTGATCTAAGTATTGCTACCCCAGTTTTTCATTTCCTTCCCATTTGCTTGGAATATTTTTTCCAATCCTTTACTTTCAGTCTGTGTAGGTCTTTTTTTCTGAGGTGGGTATCTTGTAGGTAGCATATGTGTGGATCATGTTTTTGTATCCATTCGGTTACTCTATGTCTTTTAATTGGAGCATTTAATCCATTTACATTTAAAGCTATTATTGATAGGTACTTATTCATTTTTTCCCTTTGTAGCTGTGTTCTCTCTCTCAGTCTTTTTCTCATCTTCTTAAAGCAGATCCTTTAGCATATCTTGCAGTGCTGGTTTGGTAAAGGTGTATTCTTTTAGCCTTCTTTTGTCTGGGAAACTCTTTATTTTGCCTTCCGTTTTAATTGAGAGCCTTGCTGTGTAGAGTAGTCTTGGTTGCAGGCCTTTGCTTTTCATTACCTGGAATATTTCTTGCCATTCCCTTCTGGCTTATAGTGTTTCTGTGGAGAAGTCAGCTGCTAGCTTTATCAGGGCTCCTTTGTATGTTACTTCCTGTTTCTCCCTTGCTGCCTTTAAGATTCTCTCTTTGTCTTTGATATCTGCCATTTTAATTATGATGTGTCTTGGAGTAAGCCTCTTTGGTTCCTCTTGATTGGGACCCTCTGTGCTTCCTAGACTTGTATGATGTTTTCTCTCCTCAAATTAGGGAAGTTTTCCACCATTACTTTTTCAAACAGGTGTTCTATCCCTTGCTCCTCTTCTCCTTCTGGTAGTCCTATTATACAGATATTATTATGTTTCATGTTGCCCTGCATTTTTCTTAACCCATCTTCATTCTTTTTGAGTCTCTTTTCATTTTCTTGCTCTTTCTGGGAGGTTTTTTCTACCATGTCCTCCAGCTGGCTGATTCAATCCTCTGCTTCATCTAGCCTGCTTTTGATTCCTTCTACTGTGTTCTTCAATTCAGAAGTCGTATTCTTCATTTCCTCTTGGTTCTTGTTGATAGTTTCTATGTCCTTTTTCATGCTGATATAGCTTGCAGTAAGTTCCTCGTAATTTCCCTGTAGTGTTTGGTAATTCTTACTGAGCTCACTGATTTCACTTAGCTTCCTTATAACCATTGTTTTGAACTCAATATCTGATAGTTTACTTGCCTCTATTTCATTTAGTGGTCTGATGATTCCTCCTTTCCTTTCAATTGGGGGTTGTTTCTTTGTCTTCCCATTATTTGACTGCCAGAGCAAAACCACAAGGCCCAGGAAACAAACCCACATCCACAAAAATAACTCCCCCTTACAATCCCACTATCAACAGCAAATGAACCAGTATTAATAAGGCTGTAAAGAGATTAAGATTATTATAAGAAAGGAGAGAAATAAACTGTAGTATAAAATCTAGTGACTTAATATGCACAAACTTGATGGATAAGAAATGAATGTTAAAAAACTATACAGTAAAGAAAATATCGCAAATCTTGGAGACCACAGTGGGTTTCTTCTTGGTAGCCTCTAGTATTTACCACTGCTTTTTCTTTCTGGATGTGCCTCTGGTGATGTCAGATAGTGACCCCATCTGACCTTGGGCAGCCTGTTTGAGACTTCTAGGGATCTTCTGTCTGTGGCTATCTCCTTCGGTTGTTAATCTAGTCATTTTGCCCTCAGCAGTCTGGCTTAAGCACCATAGGGTGGGGCAGACAATTCCTCTGGGGTTGGAACTAATGATTTCCCTTGGGCTGCTGCTGCTTGGAGGGGAGTGGTCTGCCTGAGCTACATGACTGCTGCCTTGTGGGGGATAGCTCAGCACCAGGATCCTAGCAGCCACTCTCTCAGTTCTCTCTCCAAAGCCTCCAATCCCAGTCTCTCCTTGGGCCTCTCTAGCCCACTTTGCTCCCACCTTTGCCAGAGCCCAGGGTAAGTGTCTGCAAATGAAAATGCATGTGTTGGCCCTTTCAATGGCTCTTTCAGTCTCCAGCTGCCCATCTCTGGCAGAGAGCAACCCTGCCACTTTTCACAGCTTTCTGTTATCTGTGTATATTTGGGGCTCGGGTGCTGTAGGCTGGGGATCCCCACTTATGGTTTAGGCCCCACCCTTCTCAGGGGGGTCCAATGGGCCACTTAAATATCCCTCTGGCTCTGCCGCCTGAGGGTGCACAGCCAGCCTCTTGCATCTGCGTCTCCACTAGTTGAATGAATATTTTTCATTCAACTGCCTTTCTCTTAAGTCAAAATATTTCAGAAGACAAAATCATCATCTTGCCCACAATCTTACCCCCCGACCTCCCATCTTCTCGATCCCATGTCCCATCTCATTACCAACCCCATCTGACTGCTCTGATTACAGAAAAACTCCTCCAGAAGTTGTCTTTCATCAATTCCATACTTATCACTCTCTCCTCAATCCACTTTAAATTAGTCTCCTGCCCATACCAAACCATATGGCTTAAGCACTCTACACAACTTTGGTCTCTCTTAATTCATTTTTTTATATCCCTTGAATCCAACAAATACCTACTCCTTAGGTCTTTACGTCTGCTGGCCCTTAAGCCCCTTAGTAAGCAAGGCTCAGCTCCCTACCAACCCACCTCTCTACGAGGGGCCTCCGTTACCTTCTGCTCCTTCATCGTGCTTTATTTCGTTTCCTCTCCTCACAGACTTCATACCACCACCTATAGTTTAGATGTATTAAATTGCTCTTTGTTTTCACCTACCAGGTGGTAAACTATATGAAAGGCAGGACTTTTGTTCTTGTCCGGGGATTTGTGTTTAACCTCTGCATAAAGTAGCATCCAGGGAGCCAGGATTGAACTAGAGAAGTTCTGCAAGCCATCCCCACATTTCCAGTTCTCCAAGCATCAAGGGTGCAGGTGGGCCTTCAGAGCCCTTTGGGATGATCAGATCTTTAGACTTTGGGGATCTCTGATTTTGTTTCTTCTTTTTATTTTTTTATTGTTGTTCTAGTACAGCTGTCCCCATTTTTCCCCCATTACTCTCCCCTGCCCTACCCGTCTCTCACCTCCCACATCCAATCCTCCCCTCATTATCCTTGTCCATGGGTCCTCTATGCATGTTCCTTGACTTGACCTTTCCCCTTCTTTCTCCCATTATCCCCCTCTCTTCTCCCCTCTGGTTACTGTCAGTTTGTTTTTTATTTCAATGTTGCTGGTTATATTTTGCTTGCTTGTTTGTTTTGTTCATTAGGTTCTACCTATAGGTGAGATCATACGGTATCTGCCTATCACCACCTGGCTTATTTCACTTAACAAAATACTATTCAGTTCCATCCATGCTGTTGCGAAGGGTAGGAGCTCCTTCTTTCTTTCTGCTGCATAGTATTCCATTATGTAAATATACCACAGTTATTTGATCCACTCATTTACTTATTCTTTACATGATTTATATTTATACTTATATATACAAAAGTACATATATACCTGCAATATACACAAACAAAAGCACTCGCACGTACACACATACGCACGCATATATGCACATACATTTTTAATCTAAAAGCTAACCAGGTGTTATCAATCAGCTCTCTCAACACGAGGAAGGTTTTTTGGCTGGCCCATTCCTCTCTTACTCCCTCTCCCCAGCCTCCATCCCTACTTCTCATTACTGCAGATGACTACTGGCCCTTTCCATTTGTGAATGAGACGTTATCTTGGCAGAACCCAAGAGTTCCTGACAAGTTATGAGTAGGTCTTTTGTCCCAGTAAAGAACTATAAAGTCATTCCAGAAAAATAGTCCATTGGGAAATACACTGGCTTCTGCTGGTGCCAAAGAGTATACTCATCATTCATTTATCCATCCGCTTATTAGGTCAATATATGCGAAAACCATGTAAGAGAAGAAAAATAAATTATTCATTCAACCAACATTTACTGAATAATACTAATGCCAGGAACTATCCAAAGCTAGCTAAAAGGGAGCAGCAATGCTAGGATAAGGTGGAAGCTTATTATTATTTATGCGGGCTAGCCAGGGAAGGGCTATAAAATACAGTGACATTTCAGCAAGGGCTTGAAAACGAGCAGGCCATGTAGACATTTAGGGAAAGAGAATTACAGGCAGACAGACAGCAATCACCCGGGTCCTGAGCAGTCAAGTGAATGACATATTCGAAGCATGTCAAGGAGGCCGGTGTAACTGGATCGGGGGGATGAGGAGGAGTGTACTGGAGAAGGGGGCAGAAAGGTGGCAGGGGCCAGGGCCTATGAGGATAGATCTTATGAGGATAGGCCTCCTAAAAACTTGAGCTCTGCTTCTGAACAAGAAGGAAAGCCACTGGAGGGTTTTTAGCAGAGAAGTACGTATGTTCCTCTTATGTTTTAAAAAGAATATTCTGGGGCAAACCTAGATGCCCAGCCAGCCCCAGGTCGGGACTACGATGGAAATCTGAGCACCCGCACATCAAACCCATGCCACTGCCCTGGGCTGTTGCCTCCTGAGAAAAGGCATGAGACCATGTCGAATGTGGAGAAACACCTATTTAACTTGAAGTTTGCTGCAAAAGAGCTTCATAGAAATGCCAAGAAATGCGATAAAGAAAAGGCCGAGAAGGCCAAGATTAAAAAAGCCATTCAGAAAGGCACTACAGAAGTTGCAAGAATACATGCTGCAAATGCAATCCGCCAGAAGAACCCAGCAATTAATTTCTTGAGAATGAGTGCTAGGGTTGATGCTGTGGCCACCAGAGTTCAAACTGCAGGAACAGTGGACAAGGTAACCGAGTCCATGGCAGGTATAGTTATGTCTATGGATGCTAACCTGAGGAGTATGATCCTTGAAAAGATTTCTGCCCTGATGGACAACTTTGAACACCAATTTGAAACACTGGACTTTCAAACACAACAGTGGAAGACATAATGCATAGCACTGCTACCCTAATGATACCACAAAACCACATGTGTGTGCTGCTTCAAGAAACAGCTGGGGAAGTGGGCCTTGGTCTCCATGAGGAACTACCACTGGGTCAGACAGGACCTGTTGGCAACCAGCTCCACTTCCATGAAACAGGATGAACTGTCACAGAGACTTTCTCATCTACTGGATCAAGTGTAATTTAATGAACTGGTACTTTATTTACTTGCCCTGCCTCTGAACTATTTCATGTGTATATACAGATAAGTTGCACTCCACTCACACTAAGAGCTCCATATATTATAGAAGTGTAAATGTTGTTTACATAGAATGCTTTCTTTGGCCATGCTGTACTTTTTCCAATACTTTAAGAAATTCCAGAGAGTTTCCACCTTGACAGATTTTACAGTTTTATATATTCTGTTGAAAAAATGTAAGGAGCTTTTTTTGTGTGTGTAGATGACTTTGACCAAGTTAGCATTAGCTTGTTGTAGAGGAAACATCTTCCTCAAAAACTGCATCAAAAGTCAAGCCACAAAATGCCACATAAGAAAGTATAAAATAAAGGTTTTGGTTTCTTTTTAATTCAAAGTTGTTTTAAATCTCTGCATTCACATGTGGTACATAAAAATAAAAGCAGGGAAAACATATTACTTAACATGCTTACAAGGCCCAAAACACCTCATTTACTATCATGCAATGTTATTTTTTGTGCTTTATGCTTTGTGTTTGTTTTTGCTGTTCAAGCACAAAAGCAGTTGAGTTTTACTCTGTGTTTATTGGCTTTTAAATTTAGATTAGTATCGAAATTTTTACCCAGTAATTTAATGAATATTCTCTGAATTCCTGAAATTAAAAACAATTTTCATTGATAATTGTCCAATATAACAAGAAAGTATATACAACGCTAAATTAAAGAAATTAAGGTTTCCACAGTTTTTAAATTTTTCCTTGTTAAATAGCACTGTTGTTAAGACTCGGAGAAATTTAACCTTTCATACTTTCAAATGAAAATGAAACATATTTTAAATGATTCTCCTATTTCTACTCTGCCCTTGGTACATTGTATTTTAAAAAATTAACTTACATGGCCTTAATATCATTTACATTTTCCATAGGATTGTGGATTGCTTTTTGAGAATCTTCGCCTACATTTTTAAACCAATCAACAAAAAATAATAACAATAAAATGAAATTAAGTCAACTCAAGCTATAAATACCATAAGCCCTGGTTAAACGTGTGTGTCCTTGTATCTTAAGCAAAAACTCTTTAATAACTACAAGAAGTGAACAGAAATAAATGTCAGAATAAAATGTTTTGCCTAGTTATGTGAATAACTTCCAGACCAGTGGCAGTTGCGTGTAGGGTCGGGGATGTATTAAAGTCCCCAGGTCAAAAGAAGACGAGGCTCTGGAAGGCCAGGGTTCTTGGGGCAAAGGGTTTGATGGCCGCCCACACTATTTTCCATCTCCTCAGAAGCATCTCTGCTTTACCCAAGTGAAATGAACAAACGCCCGCAATTTTTTTCTCTGAACAGTCTCAAATGTGGAGAAGGGGCCAAGTTATATTTTAGCTAGTATACTGCTAACCTAGGTTCAGTAGGTAAGGTTTTTTTCATTACTTACTGCATGATTGATCCATGGAAGAATTTTAATATTTCATTAAGTTCTATTGAAGAGCAGAACTGTTTAGAAAA
Organism: Mormoops blainvillei; assembly: GCA_004026545.1. Lineage (NCBI taxonomy): Eukaryota > Metazoa > Chordata > Mammalia > Chiroptera > Mormoopidae > Mormoops > Mormoops blainvillei. The sequence goes on along the minus strand of PVJD01001918.1, from coordinate 24,833 downwards.
TCTTTCCATTGTTAAGTCATGAAGGCATTTAAAGTGCAATCATGGTGACCTTTTTGCTAAGTGTTCACCATTCATATATGTTTCCTATTGTAAATGAGAGTGTGTATAAAGAATATTTTCACTGGTTAATGAAATGAGAAATTACTCTCGCTAAGTTTCAATTAAACCTATTTAACTTTCTTGGTATTTGACTATCTGGTATCACTTCAGTGTGGTAATCTCCCATTTTGTTTATAATTGATGCTTTGTCCTTTCTGTTTATATTGGAACATCCGGAGGCAGCAGAGAAGAGATTACTGCCGACTAAAATATCTATGAAATAGAGTTATCTCATTTTCCATTGGTGGGAACTGCAGCTTTTGTTCTTTTGATTTCAATAAAAATTGTTAAATTGTGAAGAAAAACACCCTCTAACCCTTTGCTGACCCCCAGGGTGCTTTTCTGGCCCCTTCTCTGTGATCCCGAAGCGCTGAGTCAATGCCTCATTAAAGCACGTTTCAAATTGCATTATAACCATGTGTTTACTTGTCTGTTTCCCTGACCAGAGTTAGAGCTCTTGAATAAAAAAGACATGTCTTAACTGCCTTTTCACCTTTGCCTTCATATATTAGGTAGAAAAAACGAGTTAATGAACCTGAAATATATCAAGCACAATGCAAGCCAATTTACTCATAGCAAAATAAACAGTACAGTAGAGCTGCATTATATTTATGTATAACTTCCACAAATTCAGCTCTCCAAGCTAAAGGGAAAATGAGAAGGAGTGAGAGCATTATCTACTTACCACCTTATTTTGATTTTGCCTTATTCCAAGTAGACCCAGCCTTCACATCCCCGAAAATAGATGCCTCAGCCGAAATGCAAAGAGATATCAATGATAATAGCTCTCATTTTTTGTGCTTTCTAGGGACTGGGACTTTTAGGAGTGGTTGAAAAGCTTTGTCAAGGACAAAGTCGAATACAAGCATTTTTTTGACCTCATGTGCCAATTTTAGAAGGTAATCTCCATATGAACAGCGAGTAGTCTACTGTGCCACCCTCTAAAGGCCTCCGTACTCCTCACATCTAAAGCCTGACTGTAATACTTGCTCAGGACCCGCGGACCCTGGCTCCCTTCTAAGACTTTCCAGTTCCAGGATCGGTATGGTTAACGCAGTCAGTGGAAAGAGGCCCCCCAAACAAGGCATAGTCCATTATCAACCCCAAAGTACAAAGGTTCAGAAAGACGACAAGATCCCAAGTTTAAAAAAAAATGAGAATCACTGTTCGATAGGTACTGTTAACCACTTTGGGTGTTCTCCAAGTAATCCATCCTTAGAAAGTATTTATATAAACATTGCTAGTGTGATTAAGGTATCTCTCTAATTTTCACTAGAGAATCATTCCTCTAAAGTCTCACTAACATAAAAGAAACAGCAAGTTTGGAAATTTTAGTATGTTATAAATTATGAAGCCAATCATGACAAAATATTCTGCTGCTCAATAAAGAATTCTACAGGGACGCTTGGAAAGTAAGCGTTTGTCAGTCTGAAAGCACTCACTTCCCTGAAGTCCAAGATTCTCTACCTCTCGGCCCCCAGCGGCCTTCAGCACTCTGAAGCAGCCTCCTCTCTCCGAGGGAGGCTCCCTGTCACTAACTCAGTGCCTTCCGCAGCCACTTGCTCCACCTGTCTGAGTCCCCGCCACCTGTCCATATCTACGTATCTATATTGACTTATTTTTGCTTAGCCTGCCCTTCTATATTCTGCCGGGCACTCCACTGGAATAAGAATAGTTTAGCGTGTTCTTCTAAATGAAATATTCCCAAAAAGCACCAGCACCTCTGACTCTGATGGGATAGCTGAAGTGGTAGAGAAAATGTCTCAAGCTGACCACAGCTAATCCAGGTGAATGACTGAGTTTTACAGGTATGAGGAAAGAGGTGCTCTAGATTATTCATACTGGGTTTTTTTCCTGTCTCTAGAGCACTGGTGTCCAATGGAAATATAATGAAAGTCACATATAATTTAAAATTTTCTAGTAGCCACATCTTTTAAAAAGTAAAAAGAAATAGGTGACATATTTTTAATACATTTAATCTAACATATCCAAATTTTTTATCATTGCAACATGTATTCAACACAACAAATTATCAGATGTGTTATTTTTTCTTTTTTACTAAGTGTTCAAAATCCAGTGTGTATTTTACACTTATAGCACACTTCAGCTCTGACCTGGCCCACTCCAGGAGCTCAGTAGCCAGATGTGGTTTGTGGCTTCTGCATTGGACGTCAAAGCTCTGGAAAGGTTTTCCTCCGTGGTGATTTAATATACTAGCATCCTGATATATTACAAAGTTACTAGTGAGTTTTTGTTAATCTGCAAAACAATTTCTCATTTTCTGATAATTTCTAATAAACAGCTAGTGAGGGAGTAGTGCCCAATGGCTATCAACACGGGCTCTGGAACCGGGCTGGGTGAATTTAAATCCCAGTTCTGACCCTTAACTAGCTGTATGGTCTTCAGCAAACCAACTTGGTTCTTTGGTTTCTTTTTTTCCTCCCCAGTGACAATGCATTTATCTCTTAGAGTTAGTGTGAGGCCCAGATGAGTACACAACATAATCACTTAGGACGCTGCTTAGTACATAAGAAGTGATCAATTCATTACTGACTACTACTTCTAATTCTTCTTCATTGTTATTATTGTTAGCTAAAATTGAGGATTAGGCTGTGGCTGAGATAATTCCATAGGAGTACGGGCAGCCACTTACTAAGGCCCAGGCTCAAACAGCCTCATGACTGTGGAGCTGTCACACTCTTTAGGGTCCTTGCCTGTTTCCCTCAGCGTGAGTACCTGCCCATCTCCCTGCCCCGGCAGCAGCCATCCTGCTGCCGGTACTTTGTGATGCAGGCAGGCTCACTCTCCTCCACTGCTCTGGAGAACTGGACCGGGCAGTGAAAGGACAAACAATGGAAGCAGAGTCCACAGAGCACGGACAACCAGTTCCAGATGGGTTTTAGCACATCCCGCCCAATTCCAATACTGCAATGAACCAACAAACGAGTATCAATCATGAATTGAAGGTAAAAGTATGTCCCCATCGCCCACACACCTTTCACCAGAGTGGCTTCTCACCTCTATCATTGGCAACAGGACACACACAAGATGGGAATGGGAAATTAAGCAGGAGACCCATTTTTCCAAAAACAATTCTCATGAGTTGGTCAGCTGCTTTGGAAGGTCTAGTCACTTTTCTTTAGGTTCAAATCACTAATGAAATAAGCCCAGTCTAATCCTCAGTGAAATGTCACTATTTGGAAATGATTTAGGATCAAAGAAGAAAAAAAAAGTTTCCCCTTCTCATTATCAAGGAAGCTGAGGTCTCTGCAAGTAATTTACAAACCACTGACCTTAAGTATTTCACTGATTTTGAAAACTGAAACCACTGGGCGCAGGGGGTGGGGGGGGTGTCTTGCCATAAAGACTCAGGAAAAAACCAAGTCCCAAATCCTGTTTATTTCCATGCTTTTCTCTTATGGTATTTGTGTCCATGTGGCAAATAATTTTCTAAAGCATAACAAAGCTAGAAGCAAAGCCACTCTCCAGGGCTCATGCACAGGAATGCTGACACCCACCCCACCCACACCCACCCCCGCCTCCCCCAATGAGGGCGTGGTCTTGCTATGCCACACCTGGGTCAGCAGCCAGGAAACTCCAGAATTTGGTAACATTTCTTTACATGAACATGCAGAGATTATCAGTATCAATTCTTTCAGAGTATGACATAAGTCCCAATCCCGTAAGGCAGGGTCATAAGAAATGAGCTTTCCAAAAAGATTTGGAAGGACTCCACCCCTAATGAATGGTGTCTTTCGCTGCCGCTTGCTGCTATAACAGACCCTGGGAGCCCAGTGAAGCTGTGTTAGGAAGCATTACATCTGTTCGTTCCCTATGTAGTCACCATGTTTCTGATAATACTTTTAACCCTGGGCAATTAACTCAGAAATTAAATGAAGTATGTTTACAGTCTCTTCCTGGCCAGTGCATAGCCAGCTTTCTTTGGTTTCTTTTTTTACGAGGGTATTGGTTAAGGGTGCATTTCCTCAGATTACGGACAAGCTGATTCCAGGAGGTGGAGCAGCCATCTCAGGCACTGAGGTCCTCTTAGCCCTGAGAACGTCACTCAGTGCCATCTGTAAGGAGGAGGGACGATAACAGGCAACAACTACAACAAAGGAGCCATTGTTGCAAGTGGATAAAACCAAACCACTCCACTTTGGGTTGCTATAAATCAAGGGCTACTTAAAATAAGACTGAATACTCTGCGCTCAAGTACAACCTGGGGAAGGAGGGCAGTCACAGGAACAGGGGGATCGAAATGGAAACTCAGAATTCACCTGGCAAAACCAGTCTTTACCTGGTGGCATTTCAAATGCAGCCCAATCCAAAATTCTGCGTTACCATTTCTGATCAAGAACCTGTCATCTCTCCCTCTGTTAGAAGTAACTCCTCCTTTCAGAAGGACAGGGACAATACTTGAAAAGATCCTTCCTCTGCAAAGAGTTCACAGTCGAGTCAGTGACTTCAGTTTCTGTCTGTGTTCATGTCATTTTTTTTCTGAAAACTATTTTTAAAAATTTCAAAATAAAATCACAGTCCTTTCCTCTTATAAGACAAATTTAAAAAATAAAAATAATTTTTTTTTAAAAAAAGGAATCTGTCATTTTCTTTATGTTGTGCTATTTATGACACTCTATAAACAGGACCCAACCTCATCTTTAGCCTAATCCACCCTTCTCCCCATGCATGCCCCATGTTTTCTAGACACACTCAAATACTAGTTTATGGAACTAACACGAATGATCCCACTTCTGTGTATTTGGCTTAGACTGTTCCTTTAATGAAATATCTTTCCTTACCTCTTCTGTCTAGCAAAATCATGACCAATTTTCAAATTTGCTTCAAGCCTTCTGCAAGTAAAATATATTGTTCCTTCTTCTTGACTAATATAATAGTTTCAAAAACTCTTTAATTAAAACATAAATTCACAAAAGTGCACAGATCAAAGATGAACAGCTTGAGTAATTTCCAGAGTGATCATCCTCTTACACCCATCATCCAGACCAAGAAATAAAATGATACCATCACTCACGAAGCCTCCCCCAACCTTCGCTCAACCCATTCTTCTTCAGAGATAATTGACTTATAGCACCGTAGAATGGTTTTGCCTGTTTTAAACTTTATATAAAAGGGAAAATAAACTATATACTCTTCTGTGTCTGGTTTGTTTTACTCAATACCATGTTTGTGAGATTTATCTGTGTTGTACATAATTCATTCATTTTTATTGTTATATAACATTCCATTTTGTGAATACAACACAGTATTTATTCTATTGTCCATGGCCATTTGGGTTGCTTCCAGTCTGGAACTATTTTAGTGTGTTTAGCAACATTTTTGCATGCACATTATAATGTGCATATGAATGCATTTCTGTTGGCATATACCTAGGCTTGGATTGGCTGGATCACAGGGTATGCATAATCAGCTTTAGTAGACGTTGTCAAAATATTTTCCAAAATACTCGTACCAATTTTCCCAAAATTCTTGTACCAATCCCAATGTACGAGTTTCAGTGGTTTCTCATCCTGTCCAACACTAGATTTTTTTGTCAGTCTTTTCGATGTAGCCATGCACAGAGTACATAGTGATATTAAACATTGTGTTTTAATTTAAACTTACCTACTGACTAATGTAGCTGAGCACCTCATTGAGCATTTAGATATACTCCTTTGTAAAGTACCTCCTTACATCTCTTGTCCAATTTTTTAAAATAACTGATTTTTTCCTAATTAATTTTTAAGAGTTCTTAATACATTCTGGATCAGAGGTTGTTACAACTTATATGTGTTACAAATATCCTCCCCCACTCTGGAACTAACTTCTTACTTTGCTGATGGTGGGTGTCCTCTAACATTTTTAATTAATATAGTTTCAGTTCCTCAATCTTTTCTTTTATGATCAGTACTTTTGTAAACTATTTGAAAATTTTGCCCATGAAAATATTCATTTGTACTTTCATTTTGCCTTTTACATTTAGATTGACAATACACTTGGAGTTGGTTTATATGTATGGTACGTGGCAAAAGTCAGTATTTTTTCCAAAAAGTTATCCAATTGATCAAAACCCATTTATTGAAAAACTTTTACCTTCCCCTCTGTTATGAAGAATTGTCCTTAATATGAATCAAGTGTCTGTATATGTGGGGGTCAGTTTCTAGACTCTCTGTTCCATTGGTCTAATTGTCTAGTTTAATGCCTACATCTTAATATTTTCTTTAAATGTTTGGAAGAGTTCCCCAGTGAACCCATATGGCCAGGAGCTCGCTTTGAAAGGAAGTTTTACCTACGAATTCAACTTCTTTGATAGATTTGTATTTCTTCTTCGGGCAATTTTCCTTATTAAATCCTGTTTTTACCTCTTCTCAGGCAACTCAAGACCCGTAAAACCCTTTAACTCCATTTATCCTCTTCCTTACTTTTCTGCTGTTTCTGTCATGTTTTTTAAAATTTTACATATATTTCAAAGTTCATCATAGGTTTTTTAATCTGACAGTCCTGGAGGCCATTTCAAATGGACTGCTCTGGGCTAAAGTAACAGTGTCATCAGGGCTGGTTCTTTCTGGAGGCTCTAGGGAAGAATCCAGTTTATTCCTTGCCTTTTACAGCTTCTAGAGGCCCCGACAATCCTTGGCTCCTGGCCTCTCCCTCCATTGTCCAAGCTAGCAGCACAGCATCTTCCAATCGCTCTGTCATCACTCTGATAGAATCATAAAATCAGTAAAAGTGTTGTTTTACAAATGAAAAAAATAGCCCTGGTCAGTGCGGCTCAGTTGTTTGGAGCATCGTCCTGTAAACTGAAAGTTCACAGGTTTGATCCCTGGTCAGGGCACACGCCTAGGTTGTGGGTTCAGTTCCCTACTGTAGTGCTTACAAGAGGCAGCAGATCAATGTTTCTTTCTCGCATCAATGTTTCTCTCCCTCGCTCTCTTCCCTTTCCACTCTCTCTAAAATCAATAAGCATGCCCTTGGGTGAAAATAAAAAGAAATGAAAATTATATGCAAACAAAACATGAGAAAGTTTGCTCCTGGCATGTTGGCAGTCAAAATATTTAGACCTAATAGAAGAATACATATTGTACATAAATGATTTAGGTCAGACACTGGTAATTCTTAATGTTACTGTTCCAGTTAAATGTAAAATGCAGGGAGATATAGGGATACTTCCATTTGTCTATGGAATCTATTGTCTTTAAAAACCACATTGATCCAAAAGATGATGGAAACTAGACCTCAGATCTCAATAAGGATTGGGATATCTACTGTCTCATAGGCATTTTATCACCAATGAGTAGCAAGCACAGTGCCGAACATATAGAAGTACTTAATACATAGTTATTTGATTATATTAATCAATAAATTCTCATAATTTTATTTAAGCCCAATAAATCAATAATCTCAGTTTCCATCCTTGTCAAGCTGCTTCTTTAGCTTATCTATAAGGCCAGTGTAGCAACCAGTGTCACTTCTATTCACAAAGAAGCAAAACTGATGCCACTCTTGGAAGAACAATCTCAATGTACTATCCTGAAAAATTTAGTAGTTTTCTATACATTGGCATACTATTGAAATCAATTCATCAAGTTAAAATTGATTGATTGATTGACGAGGACAACAACTTTTTCTTTTGTACACCTCAGTCTTCGCATTAAGCTACATAATAAAGTTTGTTTTGTTTTTTGTCTTATAACCAAAATAAGTATTTTAACGATTGTAGAAATATAAGAAAAACGCCCACATGTGAAAGGGTCCACATTATTACTAATGATATATTAGGCCAATTAAACGGTGCACAGTGACTGCAAGACGCAATAACTTTATGACCTTCCATGAGAGCAACTACTGGAAGCCATAAATCCGAGAGACTCAAATGCTCATCACGCATTTCGAACTCTAGAAAGAACACAACTTCTTATCTACCTGTCGACATCCCAGGGGAGAAAGCCTAAACCGGGCCGACAGTGAATATATTCGAGGAACAGCTTCTTCACGAAAACATCCTTTTACAGTAGCCTTGGTGCCTTGGTTTCCAGTTGCTCAGGAACCGTACAGCTTTGGGGATCTGCCTGTGTTCTGCTTTATGTTCTGCACGCAGGTGTTCAGAATGTGATCTTTTCATATATCACGACATTTTTGAACGACAGTACATGTGAGATATTGGCATACGGGTAATGAAATTCTGTAAGGACTGGAAGAACTTATAAGTGGAAAGACAGCAAGTTTCTGCTGATAAACAGGAGACCAGCTGCAAACTGGCACCTTAATGGAAGGCTTCTCACTGGGGCTTAGCAGAATAAGAGGGAAACGAGGTAGGAAACATGCAATTTATACACTCTGAGGTCTCTAGATTCTCAGTAGGAACAAGGAACTTGAAATGCAAGAAGACCACATGTATGTATTTTACAGGGTAAATCTGGCTAATGCTGTCGAGTTGGTTTTACTATTTTATCTGAATTACTGGTAGTGCCAAATATTGTCAAAAATGCAAGGAAACAGGAACATTTACATACTGCTCATGACAGCCATTGTCATCATCTGGTAAAGTGAAAAGATACACCCAGCTTATGTCTAGCAGGCATTTGCACTTCTGGATATATGCCCTGGATAAACTCTGACACCAATGTGAATAAAAAACACACACAAGGTGTTCACTATAACCTTAACTGTAATATTAAAAACTGGGAACAACATAAAAATCTAGCCACATTAGAAGGGGTAAAATAAGTGAAACAAAGTATATTCCTACAATATGACACTAAATAGCAGTTACCATGAATAAATAAAATCTACATAAATCAATATAGATGAATCTTTAAAATGTTATGTAAATAACTTGTACAGATATGTATAGTAAGATTCCATTTATACAAATTTAAGCACTCACACTGAAGTACGCATTGCTTAAAGATATATATATACACATAATAAAAATTTAAAACATGAATTAGAAAGCAACACAGCAACTAAAGCATAGTTATTTCCTCTGACACGGCACTCCTCTGTAACCCTACTGCTCCCAAGCTGTATGAGCTGCAAAGAAAAAAAGTTTTTCTCCTATAACTTCCCCAGAGGTAGCTCAAAGCTTCTCTTTTCACCCTGTCCTCAAGCTTTGAAATGGTCTAGAGCAATATCAACTCATTGATGATCCAATGATTCTGCTCTGGAAGGACAGAAATCTTTTAGAGGGACAACAACTTAATAAACAGAAATACAAAGTAGCTCTCCTTAGTCTCTGCATGTGGCATTCCTGGGTCTCTCTCCCTTTAGCTGTTTGCTATTAATATATAATGGGCTCTCAGGAGAACCCTCTCTTAGCTCTTCCTGTACATGTGACTTAGATTCCTCTCGTCCCTTTATTTCCTCCCTCCCATGCTCCGTTGATACAACATGACCCTGGGTTGAGTGAGATCTCTCACCTCCAATGCTTAGAAGGCCAAGTGGTCAAGAATGTGAGCTTGAAGGAAAATAATGCTTTTCAATTCTGCCTCTCACCTAGGCCTTAAGTCAGCTCAGAGGATAAGGGGACAGGGTAGAGCTTCAAAGCTGCATGTTGTGACACATTCTATAAAGTGCGTGCTTCTCTTCCCCAGGTGCCACCTACTTAGCTGCCACTCTGATTGTTCACCGTCCCACACTGAGTATTTGCTCTCGGGGGAACACACTGCTCCCTACATGTTCCTTCTTTGCCTAAGTCATTCTTTGACTGCCTCTTGCATCTGAGACAGTTTGTACTAACCTTAAACAGAGGAAATTCTTTTGAAATGGGAAATTATGAAGATGGAAGGATGCTTTCCATGACTACTTCCGACCAAGACACTGAACTTAGGATGAGACAGAAAGGACTACATTTTTTCTGCTTCAAGTAAAACATTTGAATGTGACCTGGGGGGACATAAAAGTCATTGGTGTAAAGCTGACAAGTCACCTGCGTTCCCAACCCCCTTTCCTCTTACAGTCTATAAATGTCAGGCTCTTTTTATTCTGGGACCAATTACAGAAATTTTACCCACCACACTCACGACTAATGGATAAGCCCTGAAACCACAGCTTATTGGCTCCAGCCACATAAACACTCACACTGTGGTAAGAAATGTTATTCCCCCCAAAATCACCTGGACATATACCTTAGGCATGAAAGACTCTATTTTCCTTTATGAGCACTAATGATTCATTTCAAGAGACAACTGAAGTGAGGCTTTTCCTCTCCTTGAGATGCTGAGAACCTCTCACTGTTAATTATGAATTTCACTGTGCTTGAAAAAGGGTATATTAGCCAGGGCTCCAGGGCTCCAGAAAGATCCCCCAATGTTTGCAGAAAACTCAATCAGAGCCTACAAAAGTATCTGAAGTCCCTACACACCAAACGCCCATCTCCTTCTATGAGCAAATGCATCTGAATGAGGCTTTTGACTGTGTCAGACCAGCTCCTGCCTTGTTTTGATCTCAAGACAACGACGAGTGTAACTGGAGAGTCCCACAGGGTCCTGAGCTTCCTTCTTTCCTGAATCAGTCCTGACAGGGACAGGGACAGGGACAGGGACGGGAGGCCCAGGAGACACGTCTGCCTGAGTTTCTGGTTAAGAGTACGGGATTAGGCCTGCAAACCCCTGGGGGCACTATGGCCGATGGGCTACCGCGGGGCCACTGTGTGACGCTCACTTCTACCCTGTTACCTAGACCTACGACAGACCTGGCTTCGCCTGTTTATCCTGCCTCGGGCTCCATTCCCCTTGAAAGGCCCAAGACAACAGCGAACCTTCATCTGCTCAGACTGGCACTTCCCTGCTTTGAGTCCTGCGCCTTACTTGATCTGATAGACTAAATTGTGTGTCCCTGCCAAAATTTATATGTTGAAGCCTGTTTAACTCCCAGTGAGATGGAACTGGGCAGGGGCACCTTTGGAACATAATTGATTCATGAGGACAGAGCCCTCATGAAGGTATTAGTGCCCTTAAAGGAAAAGACACCAGAGGGATGATCTCTCTTTCTCATCTCTCTTTCTGCCACGTGAGGACACAGCAAGAAGATGGCTTACTGCAAGCCATCAAGAACGTTCTGACCAGACAACAAACATGCAGGCACCTTGACCTGGGATTCTCCAGCCTCCATAACGGTGAGAAATAAATGTCTACTGTTTATGCAGATTACGATAATTGCTATGGCAGCCTGGGCTGACAAAAATGCCTGGGAAACCTTAGGATCCATACCTTTCATTTGGCAGGTCTCTTGGAACCACAACACAGCTCTATCTGAATCCTACACCCCCCAAAGGGCCCATGCTAGCCGGTCGATGACACCCTTGGCATCAACAGCAACTTGAACCGTGGCTTGGACCGCCTGGCTACCCTGCGAAATGAAACAAAATCAAAACAAAAACACCAAACAGCCGCTGCAGCACAATGAGCTCCAGCAGCCTTTGTGAGACATTCCAAAGAGCGAGTCCCACCCACCCAGGCTTGATTCATTCGCCCCTCTCCTGGGGTCCTTTGTCACTGCCAGTCCCAGCAGGACTAGTACATAGGTCTGTTCATTTATGACAGGAGGCTTAAATTGCAGGTCATGAGATTTAACCTGCAGTAAATCCAAATTTGCATAAGGATAATGGGCGTTCTAAGACACTTTATGGCAATGAGCCCTAATGTGGTAATTAACCACCGAGCACATTTACTGATAAGCTGTTCATTAGAGAAAAACCTGACTGACTAGCAGTGTTATCAGAGTCCACAATTTTCACAAATCTCTTTCAGAAATGCTTTTTTGCCTAGGGGACTAAAAGCTAGCAAAAATCACAGAACAGGCATTCTCAACACTATTTTCATGCAACAGCCAACATGACAAACCCTGAGAGGTGAGAACCGGTTTGGTGGATTTCACTTTATTTTTTTCATATGAGTTTTCTCTTAATCTTAAATTTATTTTGGAAGAAACTGCTATGGAGGAAGCATCGGCTACTTCTTGGCTGTCCACCTTAAGCCAGAACTGGCTCATTCACTCACACAGGAAGCATGTTTTGTGAATCAGTAATATTATAAAGGAGAGAGGAGCCCACGGAGTGAGGCCAATTCCCATTCAAAGCACGCTCCACAGTCAGTCTCATTACTTACGAAGACACCTCCACTCCCAGTCCTCCACAGACAGAGCTCTCACAACTCACTTTCCCTTGGGCTACAATGCTCTTCGTCATCAGCGCCATTACTGGAGAGCACCCACAAAGCCATAGTCCAACCTGCTTCAGCTGCCCTAGCCCATTGGTCAAATCAGTCAGTTCAGCATTGACTGTGAGCTTCATAAATGGCCGTCATGGTGCCTCAGCCCAGGAGTGATACAAAGATAAATAAGACACAGTCTGTCCTCAAGGAGCAAACATCGTGTGGATGCCTTGAGTCACCCCTTGGTTCTTCATCATTTGCATTTATTCTTCTGTGAAGAGTAATTTAGTTGAATCCTGTCTAGAGGAGAACACCATATAGACTTAGTTAGTGGGTGGGGATAATGCCAGCATCCCAAGGCATGCTAGGCTCTCCCTTCCTGAAAGTCTTTACTACACATTGCTTGTACCACTGACTCTGACACGTGATAACAGCATTTTGTTACATTTCTTCATGATTAGATTCGTCAAGTGCTCTGTGTACATAAATCTTATCTCATCTACATATTCTTAGTTGCTGTAAATCTTTTGTGCAATAAACATACAAAACAGATAAGATAGAAAGCTACTTGAGAGCAAAATAAAATAAATCCTGTCATATCATTGTTAATAAAAATGCACAGCATTCAATGAATGATTTATACTAAACCAAACTCAAATGAATGGGCATTGTCTTTTGGATAGCCTTGGGTACCTTATAGTTTCAAATCTATGAAGTTTGCATTCCATTTGCTAATCACATAAAAATATCCCTTAAGTTCCACTGTTCTAAACTGTGGTTTTTAAATTTTATTATAACAAATAGATGTTGAGTCCCTCACATCCACAGCTTCAGTAAAATTTAATGACAGAGCTAATCAATTAGGGGAAAGGAGAGTATAACTGCAAAACATGAATTATTGAAAGATTTCCTAAAGAAATACATTTTTTTTAAAGTTACAGCGACTCAAAATAAGCCTACAAAATATCTCTTAGTAAGATTTCTTCTAGGTACTCTATTAATGAATACATTTTTAAAAGTCTGGAATTCCCCCTAGGGATGCTTTTTTAACATTTATGCTTCTTCACTTTTACTGGATTTTTTGCCTCTGAATTTTAAAATGAGGGAGTCCCTCTAATTCAAAAGCAAAACAAAATTACCCACCATCTCTGAATTCTCAGCTACAGTGGCATTTTCAGATCTCAACTTACTGGTTCTTTTTCTGGCACTGAGTCCTGCTGACTACACCACCAACGTGGAAACTTTTCTTGGCTTCCATGATACCACGTTCTCTAATTTCCTCCTCTCTCTCCAACTTTTCCTTTTAAATCCCTCTGCTGTTCTACATTAGTGAGCCTCAGAATTCTTTTTTTAAAAACCTATTGTCCTGCTTGACTTGCTTTCTTTTTTACCTGATTTCATCAATTCTAATTAATTTCACTATGTTCCTTACATTCTGGCTACAGCTACAGACACCTCTCTGAACTTGACCCTGAGCTCCAGGTAATACCAGTACCTCTAACACAATACTCTCAAAACTAAACGTAGCATTTTCCCCATTAAGCCGGCTGCTCCCCCAGTATCTCCATACCGTATTAATGCTGTCCAAACCCGAAACTGGGACCTCTCCCTACCCTTACTTCAAAGTACAGTCACTAAGCCTTGCTAACTGTGTCCTCCCTACACTTCTCATGTCTAGTTTTATCCGCCTATAGAATGAAGTCCTAGCTCTGGTGCACACACACATCTCAACCTCATCTCGCACCAACCGGTCACACTGAGCTCTGTTTCTATGAAATGAGTTAGAGCATGTAAAAAACTCAGAAGAGTATTTGCTCCTGACATACAGCAAGCTCTCATTACGGGTTGGCTGCTATTACCATGGTCACCACTGCCGGCGCCGCGGCCGTTATTCCTTTGCTATGATTCGTTCCCCACTCTCTCCATGCTGTTTCACATCTTTATGTCTTTGCTGATGTTATCTGCTTCCCCAGGAATTGTTCCTTTTGCCTAATTCCTCACTCTTGAAAAAAATTTAAAAAGTCCTGCTCATGTTCTTTCTTCTTCAAGAAACCATCTCTAATGTCTTAGGTCAAGCTAAGTGCCCAAATTTAAACTTCAGGGTAAACCTGTAAAAATTTGGATCATATAGCTTAATATATTATAATACATTCTAATCAATCATCTGATTTTGTCTGCTCTTTCAACTACAGAAGGAGTCACCAAACCACAGCCCCTGGGCCAAATCCAATGTACTTCCTACTTACGTAAATAAAGTTTCACTGGAACGCAGACACAGCCATTTGTTAACATGCCATCTGTGGGTTCAGTAACGCAAAATGCAGAATTTGGTAGTGATGACACAGATCCTACAGGCCACAAAACCATATCTTCACTACACTTAACTATTTACTGTCTGGTCCAGAGTTTCTCAGACTTGGCACCGTTGGTGTTCAGGGCTATATAATGGTCACAGAGAGACTTCCCTATGCACTGTAGAGTACATGGCGCCAGCCTTACTCTCTACCCACTAAACGCCAGCAGCGCTCACACCCCACCACCTCCCTCTACTCCACTCATTTACCCCTTTGCTTCAATTTTAACAATGAAAACAATGTCTCCAGATATTGCCAAATGTTCCCTGGGGTCACAATTGTCCCCAGCTGAGAACCACCAACCTAGCATTTTATAGAAAATGTTGCCAACCCCTGACATATAAGATCTTCCAAGAAAGGAAACTGTGCCTTCACTTTGTATTCCAAACACCATGTCTGGAACATAATAGAAGCTCATTAAATCAATCATTTACTGGGGGGTTATAAGATATTCCAAAGCATTTTAAAGTTTGTAAGAATTTTAGACTTGAAACAGACATTAGTGAACATCAAGCTGATACCTAGTGTTATAACTAAGCTTTGTTTCCTTTAGTATTTTCAACTTCACCCAACAAACTGTTACATTAAAAATACCTATGAAGAGCCCTGGCTGGTGTGGCTCAGTGGATTAAGTGTCAGCCTGCGAAGCAAAGGGTCACTGGTTCGATTCCTGGTCAGGGCACATGCCTGGGTTGCAGGCCAGGTCCCCAGTAGGGGGCACATGAAAAGCAACCACACACTGATGTTTCTCTCCTTCTCTTTCTCCCTCCTTTCCCATGTCTCTAAAAATAAATAAATAAAATATTTTTTTAAATATCTGTGAAGAAAGATCACACTGAGAAAGTTAAGTATCACAACCCCATTTAATTACTAGAAATTTTAAAAATATGAAATCACTGCACTCTGATTTTCTATATATACATACATTCATTTGTCCCTGAATGAGATTTTTTTACTGTTTATAAAGAAGAAATTATTTTCATTTTGCAGATGAGATCATTTCAATTGGGGTTAAACTATAGTATGAAGAAACAGCAACTTCCTTAGAGTCAATCAAGGGATTCCTTCAAGGGATATAAATTCCTTTCCACTCTCCTTAATAAACCTATAGTATATATAGTATTTCTGAAAGTAGAGAAATCTCTCTGCAGCAAAGAGATTATACACCTACCAGAAAAGCTAACAACTGAATATAGGGCATTTTAAGTACCAAACAAATGACAATAATAGCTAACATTTATTGAGCATTAACCACGTGCCAGTATTCCATCGCCTCATCTGATCCTCATGAAAACTCAATGAGGTGAGTACTAGTAAGCTATTTATTTTACTGATGAAGAAACTGTGTCTCAGAGAAGCTAACTTGTCCAAGGGCACATATGTAGCAAGAGGCACAACCAAAATTTGAACCTGGAAGTCTGCCTCTGAAGTCTGAGTTTACACACAGAATACCATGTAAACATGCTTAGAGTTTGGAAGCGAGAAAGGCCACTGTTAACTGAGGTGACCAGTCCAGTGGGTAGCCATGAGACGAGTCCTGACAGAACGGATCCGTGTCAGGTGGCAGAAAGAAAGGCAAAAATCCTTGGCTGGTAGAACCAAATAAAGAAGTTTTAGAAGCAAAAACTCAAAATGTATATTTAGAGTAACAGGAAATAGCCACTCTGGGTAAATACAGGGAGAAAGTATGAGGAAGTAAGACAAAGCTGAAGCCAGACTACAGAAGGCCATGAGTGGGAGGCTGAAGAAGACATACACTTGCGGGCACTGGATGTTTCTGAAAAATCGCACCAGGATGAGGGCAGAGCAGAATGCAGACTATAGAGGAGGGCAGAGAGAATGGAGGTGAGAAGACTCATTATGATACCACAACAACAGGTGAGTATGTGTGGGATAGAGGGAGAGAGGAGAGTTAGGAGGCGAGGGTTCAAAAAGGAAAGAAATGCGTGAGAACTGGAATGAGGAAATTGACAATGGAATCCTGTGACTGACTGAGGGCAAAGAAGAAGGGGAGTGAGTGAGAGGGGAAGATGGAAGCTCCCCCCTCTGGCATGCTGGAGTGAATGAGTGGTGATAGTGGCATCCGCTGCTCTAAACATACTGGATTAATAGCCATGCCTCCTTTCTTCTCACACTCAGCACACTGGCCCACCTCTCTTCTACAGAAGACATAGGTCACCCGGTATGAGTTTTCTCATCGTTTCTTTCTCAAACCTCACTCCTTTCCTACCAACGGTGGGAAAGAAGCATTCCTTTTCTTCCCGAGTTTAAGAAGGTACAGGTCAGGGGAAAGCTTTTATGTAAGGACCAAATCTGTAGCTTGCAAAGAAGAAACAAATAGACAGGCAAAGATCAAAGGTACAGGAGAGTGGGGATATATGAATAGAGTGTCACTAGGAGGTGACTGGAGAGGAGCAGATGCTCAGCACAGGTGAACAGGCGAGCTTATAAACATGGAGGGATACCTTGTCCTCTGGGATAAAGGGAGAGAGAAAGTCAAACCAAACAGGAGATAAACAGGCAGATGAAGGCCCTAAGGTTGAGATTAGCTTGATACACTGATAGTGCCCAGCTTGGACCTTGCAAGAAAACATGAAAATCTAATCACAGACATTTGTTTTTCTCACCACCTTCCTCACCGAGCCACAGCTACAATGGTCTCCTTGCCATTTCTTAAATGTGTCACCTTTTCTTTGTCTGGGATCTTTTTTATCCTCATGGTGTCTTCTGATTGAAATGACCTCTCCCAGGTTTCATGCGGCTGGCTCTTTGCCTCATATTAGGTCCCAGCTTCATTATCTCCTCTTCAGAGAGTCCTTCTCTGACCACTCAGCCATTAGACCCAACCTCTTCGCTACTCCGTCTCCCATTATTCTCTCTTATTTCCTTCATACCAATTATCATTATTGTGAAGTATTTTAATTAGTAGTTTATGCATTTACTATTAGTGCCTTCGACCACAATGTGAATTCGTAGGCTCAAGGATCTTATACTTGGTCTCTCATTCGCCACATAGTTCAACACTTAAAACAGATCTTATATCAGAGTAGGCATCCCATGAATATTTACTGCACTCGTGAGTGAGGGAATGAGAGTTGTGCTGTGGAGAAATTGAGAGCAATAATTCTGTTACTGATGTTCATAAATATTTACAAAAGAGCATTTTTCATATATTCATGTGCCAGGATGTAGGTTTAAAGGGAATATTCAGTCCATAGACATCCTAACTCCCTGCCTTCTAGAAGCTCAGTCTATGGGGGAAACATATGAACACAGATCGTTAAGATACAATGTGGTAAGGACTATACTCAAAATGCGGCAATGGAGTTAAGAACCAAGGTCTGTGAGAGCTTACAATTAAGTGCTCCCAGCTGAAGCAAGGTAAACCAGGAAAACAGTTCTCCTACAGTGCTGAGGACAGGTGCGCCCCGTTGGAGTCGGGCATGTAGCTGCGGAGGGTGAGAAATAACCAAGAGGTAGAGAAGATGGGAAGTACATATGACTCCCTCAAGAAGTTTTTCATTGAAAGTCGGGAATGGGCTAAGGTGTACATTGAGTATGAGACAGAATCTAGGAAAGGATTTGGGGCACGTCTCTAGTTGAGGGAATAAAAAAGGGATAGGGAAGATCTGAAAAGAGAAAGACTCCTTCAAGGAGCTAAATCCCCAAAGAGTCAGAAGAGAATAGCAGTTACCCTCCAAGAACGGGGAGGAGAGCTCATCCCACAAGACAGGAGAAGAAGGTAGCACTGAGTGCCTCAGAGGGTAAAATCTAAAAGTAGAGGGAGAGAAATTTAACAAGCATAAACTAAGTAGTTTCTATTCTCTCCATGAAGCATGAGATAGGCCATCTGCCCATAGTGTCTGGTGAGGGAGAGGCTGGGGGGCAGTGAAGGAGGAGAATTTTATTGGTTGATAATTGGTGTGCAGTGCTGCTGTCCTACGCTACATCTTCACCGAGTTGTGAAGTGAAAAATGTGTCCTCATCTCTCTCTTGACATCTATGCAGGAACTAGCTGTGGCATACTGTCCACATGGGGGATAGAACACCAGGTTACAACTGCATTAGAACACTAATGGAATGGTCACTTCTACACTTGCAAAGCAATTTTAAAAAACATTAGCTAATTAATTAGCTCAATGATTACTTTATCCCTATAGGTATATGTGTACAAGGACTGCTTTTTTGGTCTCCTCCTAGGCGTTTGAAGACACAAGAGATTTTTGTCTCAGTGGGAATGTTGTGGTAGATTACATTTGCTGTAAATAAGTGACATTTTTAGAAGGCAATGTGTTCCACTGAATTTATCCTGAAGAGAAAAAAAAATGCAAAGCTAAATAAGAGACTCCAAGAATCAGACTGAAAATTTGTAATAAGCCTAAAAAGTAGCTGCTTCTCATTCTGGCTTTCTGGTGGTATGAGGGGCAGATAGCTCCAGCTCCACAGAAAATGCTGGGTTGGAACAAAAGTACAGTTGCGATGCCTATCTCGAGACAAAGGTATTCCACTGTTTGGCATGTAGACCAAGAGAAGCTACTTCCCACTCAGGTTCCATAATGAAAATCATTCCTCCATTAACAGGTTGAGAAATATCAGTTTGCCCAATCAAAGTGGGAAATCAAGCAAAAACTGCCTTCCTCTCAGAACAATCAATGGCAAGGTGAAAGAAACGGGTAATTGGATCCAGCCTCCCAGCAGGACATTTTGCCTGAATCAATGACCTCCCCTATGAAGTGGAGCCTCCAATGACAGTGACAGACCATTTCCTAGAGCGGGTTCAACCACAGTCTCACCAAGCTTTTCCTGAGAAGCTTACTTCCTTTTCCTCTTTACCTTTTCTTACTTCCTTTTCTTCTTCAAAAAGAAGTCTATTTGACTGAGTTGGTGGGGGTGGCAGCAGTATTTACACCTCAACTCCAACCATGGTGGACTGTGTGACCTTGGGCAGGACTCACTCTCTTTAAGTTCATAAATCTGTTATGAGAATTAAATTAGGGGTACATATGAAGCAGTCAGCCCCATGCTGTGTGAGATACACGCCTCTTGTGTACTCACATTGCTAAGGGCTCATGGCTGTTAGTCTATTATTGCTATTATGTTTATAATTGCTGTGGTAAAAATGGTTTTGGAGATGATGCCAGTGAATGTCTGAGGAAAGAAAAATAATTGTAAGTGACTAATAGGTGATGGCAGTGGCTGGGAACCTCAAATCCTACCACAAGGGCAACCCTATGAGTCTCAGTGGGACTTGTATAGTTAACTGGTTTGCAGATTAATCAGGAAAGTCTTCAATGCAATGAACTTGGCCTAATCGGTCAGCTCTGTTCTTTCTTTTCAGAAGGCTAATTCACTGTAGAGCTGTAGGATCCTATGTTTGGAAGGAAACTAGAAAATCAAGATCATCTAACCATTTGACAGTATGACAGAATCTACATTACAACCTTAGCAGGGTGGTTGCTCAGAATCTGCCCAAATGCCTTGATAGAGAATGCATTACTCTGAAAGCGGGTTGGGACAGCTCTCCTTGAAATGTCTTCTGGTATTAAGTGTTTGTTTTCCACTCATGTGCCTTGGTTCTTCTTAAAGATAGATAGACCCACATTTAATCTCACTTCCAGAGAACGGTCCTTAATGTATGAAGACAGCTCTCAATCCCTGGCTCAGGCATCTTTTCTTCCTCAGGTTAAACATCCCTGGGTCCACCAGTCAACAATTTTTATGTGAGACTCTTGAGCCTCTTTATCTTTTTTACAGCTCAGCTCTAAACATGTGAACTATCAATTAGTCAGCTAATGTTTTAAAAGCTTACCGTACACAACTGAATAGAAACACTTCCAGTAATCACATTAGCACACAGCGATGATGATGATGATGATGATGATGATGATGATAAACACAATTTACCGAGGACTTTCTATATACCAAGCCACATTCTAAGAGTTTTACACTTCTTATCTCAGTTAATACCATAACAACTCTATAAAGTAGGTATAATTATTCTTCCATTAAATAAATAAGCAAAGTGAAGCACAGAGGGGGTTAAGCAACATGCCCAACCTTCCACAGCAAATGAGAACAGAGATGGACACTGCAGCCAAGAACTCTAGCTTAAGAGCCTGTTCTCTTAGTCAATGAAATATACTGTGGAACTGCCACCTCCTTTCTTTTATAGATCATACCTCAATTAATTCAGCCACAGAACATGTAGGTACATATTTGTTTTTTATCATTTCCAACTCTCTGCCATTCACAAAGTTGATAAGCATGCTCTCTTATCTTCCCTGAAGGCCCTAACATAAATGTTGAATAAGACAAAGCACAGTGACAGCCACCTGACCATACACGTCAATACAGATCCATTCAGCTGGACTCACTGGTATGTTTAAATAGTTACTCCTTTACTGACCAGTTTATATCCAATCCCCTATCCCCAACTTGTTTATGAGGATATCACAAAATGTATTCCCCAACACACTGCTGATATTTAGCTATGCTAGATCCATAATACTTTGATGAATTATTAGCAATAATATTGAAGGGATATGTGAATTTGGTTGATGTGATATGGCTTATTTTTAGTGTTTTTAGTGAATGATTGTGGTTCTATTGATCACTCCTTTCTACCAGCTCATACCTCTATAAACAATACACTCCAAAATCTTTCCCAGATGCCAATGAAGCTCACAAGTCCATAACTTTCCATCACCTACACTTTTACCATCTTTACTCTTTAAGAACCTCCCCTATTCTGTACCATTTCTAAAAAACATCGACTTGATAGCACGCTATTAAACAATAAATGGGTCAACAAAGAGATCAACAAAGAAATCAAAAAGTTACTGGAAACAAATGAAAATGAATATACAACAGTACAAAACCTACGGGACACAGAGAAGGCAGTCCTGAGAGGAAAGTTCATAGCAATACAGCCCTACCTAAAAAAGATAGAAACATTTCAAATAAACCACCTAACCCGACATCTACAAGAACTGGAGAAAGAACAACAAACAAAGCCCAGAGTGAATAGAAGGAAGGGAATCATCAAGATCAGAGCAGAACTGAATGACATAGAGACTAAAAGAACAATTCAAAGGATCAGTAAGTCCGGGAGCTGGTTCTCTGAAAGGATAAACAAAATCAACAAGCCTTTAAGCAGACTCATCAAAGAAAAAAGGGAGAAGACCCACATAAATAAAATCAGAAATGAAAGAGGAGAAATTACAACTGATACCACAGAAATACATAGGATTGGAAGAAATTACTACGAACAACTCTATGCCAAGAAATTTGAAAACCTGGGTGAAATGGACAAGTTTCTAGGAAAATATAGTCTTCCAAAACTGAGTGAAGAAGCAGCAGAAAGCCTGAACAGACCGATAACAGCTGATGAAGTTGAAGCAGTAATCAAAAAACTCCCAGCACACAAAAGCCCTGGACTGGACGGTTTCACAGGAGAATTTTACAAGACATTTAAGGAAGAGCTAACCCCTGTCCTTCTCAGACTGTTCCAAAAACTCCAAGAAGACAGAAGACTCACAAACACTTTTTCTGAGGTCAGCATCATCCTAATCTCAAAACCAGATAAAGACACAATGAAGAAAGAAAACTACAGGTCAATATCGCTGATCAACATAGACACTAAAATCCTCAACAAAATATTGGCAAACCGCATCCAGCAATACATTAAAAAGGTCATATACCATGATCAAGTGGGATTCATCCCAGGGATGCAAGGATGGCATCATATCTGCAAATCAATAAATGTAATATATCCCATAAACAAAAGGAAAGACAAAAATCACATAATCATGTCAACAGATGAGGAAAAAACATTTGATAAGGTATAGCACCCATTTATGATAAAAACACTCAGCAAAGTGGGAACAAAGGGAGCTTTCCTCAACATAATAAAGGCTATATATGAAAAACCTACAGCCAACATCATACTCAATGGGCAAAAACTAAAAGCTTTCCTGCTAAGATCAGGAACAAGACAAGGATGTCCACGTTCACCACTTCCATTCAACATAGTATTGAAAGTCCTAGCCACAGTCATCAGACAAGAAAAAGAAATAAAGGGCATCCAAATTCGAAAGGAGGAAGTAAAAGTGTCATTGTTTGCAGATGACATGATAGTGTACATAGAAAACCCTACAGACTCCACCAGAAAACTACTCAATCTAATAAGTGAATTTGGCAAAATAGCAGGATACAAAGTCAATATTCAGAAACCAAAGGCATTTTTGTACACTAACAATGAAATATCAGAATCAGAAATCAGAAAAAAAAAAACTCACTTACTATAGCAACGAGAAAAATGAAGTACCTAGGAATAAACTTAACCAAGGAGGTAAAAGACCTGTACTCAGAAAACTATACAACGCTGAAGAAAGAAATTAAGGAAGATACAAATAAATGGAAGCACATACCATGTTCATACATTGGAAGAATAAACATCATCAAAATGTCCGTACTACAAAAAGCAATTCATAGATTGAATACAATCCCTATTAAAATGCCAATTACATATTTCACAGGTAGAGAAAAAACATTTCAAAAATTTATATGGAACCATAAATGACCCCGAATAGCTGCAGCAATTTTGAGAAAGAAGAACACAGTAGGAGGGATCACAATACCTGACATCAAACTATATTATAAGGCCATTGTAATCAAAACAGTCTGGTACTGGCATAAGAACAGACACATAGATCAATGGAACAGAATAGAGAGCCCAGAAATAAACCCATGTCTCTATGCTCCATTAATATCTGATGAAGGGGGCAGAAGCATAAAACGGAGTAAAAATAGCCTCTTCGATAAATGGTGATGGGAGATCTGGACAGCTACATGCAAAAAAAATGAAATCTGACCACCAACTTACACCACACATGAAAATAAACTCAAGATGGATAAAAGACTTAAATGTAAGTCATGACACCATAGAAGTCCTAGTGAGAGCATAGGCAGGAAAATCTCAAATATTCCATGCAGCAATATTTTCATCGATATGCCCCCCAGAGCAAGGGACATAAAGGAAATAATAAACAAATGGGACGGCATCAAAATAAGAAGCTTCTGCAAGGCTAAACAAAATATCAGCAAAATAAAAAGGGAACCAACCGTATGGGAAAATATATTTGTCAATGATACCTCAGGCAAAGGTTTGATCTCAAGAATATATAAAGAACTCACACAACTCCTCTCTAGGAAGACAAACAATCCAATTAAAAAATGGGCAAAGGACCTGAACAGACACTTCTCCAGGGAGGACGTACACAGGGCCCAGAGGCATATGAAAGGATGCTCAGCATCACTAGCCATCAGAGAGATGCCAATTAAAACCACAATGAGATACCACTTCACACCAGTCAGAATGTCCATCATGGACAAATCGACAAACAAGTGCAGGCAAGGATGTGGGGAAAAGGGAACCCTAGTGCACTGTTGGTGGGAATGAGGGCTGGTGCAGCCACTGTGGAAAACAGTTTGGAATTTCCTCAAAAAACTAACAATGGAACTGCCTTTTGACCTGACAATTCCACTACTGGATTCATACCCTAAGAATCCTGAAACACCAATTCAAAAGAACCTATGCCCCCCAATGTTCATAGCAACACAATTTACAATAGCCAAGAACTGGAAGCAACCTAAGTGTCCAACAGTAAATGAGTGGATCAGAAAACTATGGTATATTTACACAGTGGAATATTATGCAGCAGAAAGAAAGAAAGAGCTACTACCCTTCAGGACAGCATGGATGGAACTGGAGAGCGTTATGCTAAGTGAAATAAGCCAGGCAGTGAAAGACAGATACCGTATGATCTCACCTATAAGTGGAACCTAATCAACAAAACAAACAAGCAAGCAAAATATAACCAGCAACACTGAAATAAAAAACAAACTGACAATAACCAGAGGGGAGGAGAGAGGGGGATAACAGGGGAAAAGGAGGGGAAGGGTCATCAAGGAACATGCATAAAGGACCCGTCGACAAAGCCAAATGGGGGAAGGATTGAGGGTGGGAGATGGGGGTTGGTGGGGCTGGGGAAAGTGGTGGCAGAAAAATATTGACAAAAAACTAGACAGGAGGTTAAGAATCGTATAGGAAATTGAGAAGCCAAAGAACTGATATGTACAACCAACAGACATGAACTAAGAGAGGTGGTGATGGTGGGATGGGGTGCAGGGAGGAGGGGATAAGCGGGAGAAAGAATTGGGACAACTG